>PITA01005011.1:0-23872 GCA_004023965.1 Spilogale gracilis | reverse complement strand
CGTCCTCCAGTCACTCTGAGGTGGACCAGCAGGGGCGGGACCCACAGGCTTTCTTTCTCTGTCCTGAATTCTCTTTGGGGGAAACCCCCCACCTCCACCCCCATCACTATCAGGCTCTTGGAGTCACAGGGACCCAACCTCCCCTGGAGCACCTGACAAGAATGGACAAACAGAGCCTCGATCCATTGGTTGGGGGGGCAGGGGAGAAGCTGGTATATGAGAGATCAGGGAGGCTCAGAGGGTTCCCAGGAGAGAGGAGTTCCCGCCCTCCAGCTGCCACATCCTTCCATCCACGGGCCTGTGCTGCCCCCGTGTGGACAACGGGCTCACATTCCCAGCTGCAGATGCCCTGTGACTCCTGGGCCAGAGGCCACCCCCCTCCCCCGTCCCCCCAGGGAAAATCAGTGGCCTGGGGTTGTTGAAGGCCTACCCAGCGCCTCCAGGCCTCCACCTGAACTGTCCTCTCTTCCTGCCTTGTCCGGAGCCCCAGCCTGGCATCAAACCCTGCCCACCGCCTTTGCTTCTCCAGGAGCTTTGAATCCTAGACTCCTAGAGGTAAGTGAATTTAAGATCTTGTTATATTCCCCATCCTTCTATCCCATAATCCATCCTCCAGGTGCAGCAATTAAAGCACTGCTGGCACATCTCTCTCTTTTTTAAAAAATATTTTATTTATTTATTTGACAGAGAGAAACACAGCCAGAGAGGGAACACAAGCAGGGGGAGTGAGAGAGGGAGAAGCAGGCTTCCCGGCGAGCAGGAACCCCGACATGGGGCTCAATCTCGGGTCTCCGGGATCATGACCTGAGCCAAAGGCAGTCGCTTGACCAACTGAGCCACCCAGGCGCCCCTGGCACACCTCTTGTATCAGGGAACTCACTGCTCCACGCTTTGGGGGAAATTCTGATTGCAGAACTGATCCTCATCCATGGAGCTGGTATTTGCCTCCATCAGTTACAGCTCGGCCTTTTGGGGCCACCCAGTACCAGGTGAGCTCTCACTTAGGCATTGGGCAGAGCCCAACCCAGTAGTCAGCCGGCTCAACCCATTCCCAGCAGCCCCCAGGACTGCTCCTCCAGACACCTTCCCTCTGACCTCAACTGTTCCTTGGCTCTAGGTCCCCCTGGCAGCATCTGAGCCTGCTTTTCTTTCTCCTGACTCACATTTGCCAGATTTCTCTTCCCCTTCTCAGGAATGCTTTGGTAAGGAGTCACTGCCATGTCCTGCCTCCACATCCTCCTTCCCTTCCTCCCTTCACTCCCCAGCTCTTCCCAATATGCTCCTGTCACTCCATGAATTCACCTTGTAGAAGAACGTCCATCCGGTTGGTATTTACTTAGATCCTGTTCTGCATCAATGCTATGTCAAGCAGGGGAAAAGGAAAAGTGACCCAACCATCCTGAACTCATGGCACTTGTGCCAGTGTACACACACACAAGTAAATAAAAACAGAATTAGAGTCTGGAAAGTTCTGTGAAGGAAGCAAAGTGAATGAGAGGACAAAAAAACACTTGGGGAGATGGAGTGGAGTGTATCTATTTTAGATAGATCATCTTAGGAAGGCCTCTCCAAGAAAGTGCGCCATCCAAAGAGCAGGGAGAAGATAGTCCAGGGGAAGGGGATAGCAAGTGCAAAGGTCCTGAGGCCAGAACAGGCATTCATGGGCACCTGGGTGGCTCAGTCAGTTAAACGTGTGCCTCTGGCTCGGGTCATGATCCCATGGTGCTGGGATGGAACCCCAGCATCACATCACATTAGGCTCCCTGCACTGCTCTTCCCCCCTGCTCAGGATCACTCTCTCAGATAAATAAAATCTTAAAACAAACAAACAAACAAAAAACCACCACAAGCACTCATGCTTGGCAGGAAAGAAAAAAAGCCTATGGGTTTGAATGATAAGGAGAGTGTTGCTAGGGTTGGGGGGAGGTAAGGCGTTTCTTCCAAAGCAAAGAGAAGCCTTTGAAGACTTCCAATGACAAGATCTGCTTTGTGTCTTTAACAACGCTCTCAGCCCCCACTGCTGTGTGGAGACTGAACTGTGAGGGGAGGAGGGAAGAGGAGGCAAGGCCTAACTCACGTTGGATGTCCAATAGGTGTATCATATTTAATGCATCTGAACAGAAACCTCTGGATCACTGGCCTCCTCAAAACAAAGCAATAAAAGCCCTGTCCCTCCCAACCTTCCCCATTTCTGGGAACAGTACCAGGATTCACCCAGACGTTCAAGTCGCAAACTTAGGGGCCACTCCAGCCTCCATCCACTCCCTGATCGTCTGCATCCCAAGTCCAGTGTACTTATCCACCCTCCTCCACGCCCGCTGCCCCTCTCGGTTGCAGGCTCCCCCACTCTCCTGTGGAGGGAGACCCCAGCCTCCTCGGGGCTCCCCCGCCTCGCCTCTGCCCCCTACAGTCCATCCTCCGCACAGTAGCCGGGGGTACTTTTCAAGAACACAAGTCTGTCACTCCTTGCCTAGCACGCATCCCTCGGGGGCTCCCTTCGTCTCCGGTCCTTTCACGAGAACTGGGTCCCAGGAGCTTTGTCCCGGAGGAATAAATGTGGGTAAAACCTGAAGAGCGCACAGCCAGATTCATAGCACCGCCTCCGCGTCTGGCTCACATCCTCCCGGGCTCCGGAACCTTTCTTCCCAGCGCCGGGGGAAGCTTTTCCAGAAGTACCTTCCGGCCCGGACGACCCTATTCCCGTGCTGCACCGCGGCCTCCTTCTTTCTCTTTCTCTTCCGGTCAAAGGCGCTTCTGGAGCCGCGGGCTTCGGTGAGTCTTGGCCGAGCGGTATCTGGCACCATCCGCCGCTCCCAGCCGGCGGCCGGACGCAAAACCAGGAAGAACAGGCAGACCGGCTACATGGCTGTGGAGAGCGGAGCGCGCGGGTGGACCTCGTGGGTTCTCAAGGAGTGGATGGGAGAGGGAGAACTCGGGTTTGGGACAGATGCAATGTGGTAGGGAGGGTCGGTTTCAGGGCCATCTGAGCCGAGTTCTGGGGGCCGGGATCGGCGTCGGGTCGTGCTGAGTAAGGGGAGGCAGGTGGAGGCCGCAGATGCAAGCCCCGGTGCTGTAGCTGCATTCTGGCTTCTGGCCTCGCATCCTTCCAGATGGGGGCCCAGCCAGCCGTGCGAGCCCGCCCGGCCCTAATCGCCACTCTTCCCTCCCAGGTGCAGACATGGCCAAGTCCAAGAACCACACGACGCACAACCAGTGTAAGTCCCCGGCCGGCTTCCCTCTCACTTCAGACCTTGGCAAGGATGAGTGGTGCTGGGGCAGGGCAAGGGGACCCTGTGGGCCTGGGGCTGGTTTTGTTTTAGGCCAGGATGACCTTTGGGTTATAGTTTAAGAAGCCAGGGGTCCTCTTGACATGCCCACAGTGCTTTGCAATCAGGGATAAGGGCTGTTCCAGATCTCGAAAAGATCTGCTCTGCGAAGTAATGGTTTTCCCAGGCTGGGCAGTGGTGATGTGTGGTCTCATTAGAGTAGATCTTGTTTGGTCTAATTCCTTTGCTTCCCCACAGCACGAAAATGGCACAGAAATGGCATCAAGAAACCCCGGTCACAAAGATACGAATCTCTTAAGGGGGTGAGTGAGAAGGGTTTGTTTGGCCCCCATTGCACAGCCAGACCCTCTCCTATATCTTTTTCCAGCTTCAGCATTTGCCTGAGCAGCAACGTTAATAGCTGCCCCTTGTCTTATCTGGACTGCCAAAGCCCACAGCTTCTCTCTTCAGCCAGCTTTTGCCTGCACTGCCTGTTCTGCCCAGGCTGTAATTCCTCCTGAGGGTAGTTTGTCCTCCTTGCTTATCCAGAGCACTTCAAGAGAAGGCATGGCCTTATTTTTTTGTGTACCAGTTATGCTGAGACCCTTGCATTCTACCAGCCTGTGGCCTTAATCTGACCCGGTGCTAGGCTTGGGGGCGGAGGTTCTAAGCAAGAGAACGGGGTCCTGTCTCTCCCCTGCTCTTGGTCTCTGGCGTGTTGAATGAACCATTAACTCTCTGAACCTCAGTTTCCCTGTCTTGTTCTCTCTTTTCAACCTCATTTGCTGTGTATCTGTTGGACTAGGCTTGGCGCTTAACTGACACCTTTCTTTGAAGAGGTGGGAGTGGCCCTGAGGGGGCCTGTAAACCTGTACAGGTCAGTCCTGTAAACCTGGCAGAGGGGGAAGCCTTTGTTTATTCTGCACTTGCATTTGAGCTCCGCTGGGCTCTGGGCATGTAGCTCTGAAAACACAGTTTGTATGTAGCATTAGCAGGGTGGAGTGTTGGTGTTGGGGGTTGTAGTACATGTTTCTCTGCAGGTAGTTTGTAAGGGGTGTGTTATTTCAGCATTTAAGTTTGATTTAATGCTATCTACGCCCCCAGTAGGCCTTGGCTGGAGCCCAGTGGTTCCTGAGTACAGCTGTGGAGAGGACCACCAGCTGTGGCTTGGGGCTCCACATGCTACACTTACTTTCTTTGCCGTCCAGGTAGACCCCAAGTTCCTGAGGAATATGCGTTTTGCCAAGAAGCACAACAAGAAGGGCCTGAAGAAGATGCAGGCTAACAACGCCAAGGCCATGAGTGCACGTGCCGAGGCTATCAAGGCCCTCGTCAAGCCCAAGGAGGTCAAGCCCAAGATCCCAAAGGGCGGCAGCCGCAAGCTCAATCGACTTGCCTACATCGCTCACCCCAAGCTTGGGAAACGTGCTCGTGCCCGCATTGCCAAGGGTCTCAGGCTCTGCCGGCCAAAGGCCAAGGCCAAGGCTCAAACCAAGGTCCAGGCTGCGGCTGCGACTCCGGCTCCGGCTCCTGCTCAGGCTCCCAAAGGTGCCCAGGCCCCCACAAAGGCTCCAGTGTAGAGGCTTCTGTCTGCCAGTGTGAGGACAGAAGGACTGCTGTGACCCCTGGGCATCTGTCTGCGAGGGGCTGGTGTCCTCCTGTACCATTTGTACAAATAAATCTGCGGCAGGGTCTGTCAGCATGTGTCTGTGGTCCAGGGACTGGGCTGTGGGTGGGAGTCACGGAAATAGGGCCCTAGAGTACAAGAAAGGGACCTAGTAAAAGACAAGGTGGGGGGCCTTGGGGAGGCTGGGGCACATAGCCTGCTGGCTTGGGCGATCTGGTGGGGAAAGAGAAATCCCAAATATCCTGAGAAGTCTTAAAATTTACCTTGGGGATAGAGGGACCCTGATGAGTTCTGCACTCTGGCCTGAGGTCATCCAGACTTAGACTGTTCCTAGTGTTCTAGCCAGCGTCCACCACCCAGGGTTGTGCTGGGGGCACCAGGACATGGGGCAGTGGTGGCACTGCCTTGACTAGCACCGACTGTGCCCCCAGATCCGCTGCTTCATCTGCAAGGTTAGAGCAGCTAGTGAAGCAGGTATGGTGGTCAGAGGCATTTGTGGAGGCTTCCTTTAGAAGGTGCCAAGCATCATTCTTCCTGGTCATGTAGTCCTCAAAACTAGTCTTTGTGGACCAACCTTCAGCACATGGGAGGTTCCAAGAGGGTTGCACTTCCTGGGGTCCCTGGGTGGCTCAGTTGGTTAAGCACCTTGATTTGAGGCTCAGGTCATGATCTCAGGGTTGTGGGATCAAGCCTGAGTTTGCTGCTTTCCCTCTGCCCCTCCCCACTACCTGCACATGCACATATACACTAAAGGAAATCTTAAAAATGGAGGCAACGGGTACATCCCATGATAAATGGTCCCTCTTGCTCTAAAGTAGGTATTCTTGTTTCATAGGGAAAGAAACATTCAAGATCATGGAGCCCTGGGATGAAAGTAGCACTGGGATCCAGGCAGCCTATGCAGGACCCCAGAAAACTTGCCCAACCAGGGCTGGGCTGCTAGCTCAGGACTGTCATCCTGGCATGTTCTGGGGTGTCAAATAGGTGGGGTCTTGAACCAGGAGCAGGTTTTATGTCCTGAAGTTAGTTTGGCCTGTGTTCTAATCACCAGGACAGGGCATGAAGACTCCTTTCCACTGTCATCCTGCTGCAGTCAGAAGAGGGAAGCTAGACTTCAGGGGCTTCAACTAGGCTTGCTTAAGGTTACAACTAGCTTGCTGTTAGCCTCCAGCTCCCACATGGAGCCTTCCTTGTGTAGAAAGCTTGAATCCCTAGTTCTTGGGTCTCAGATCTTGATTCCCATTACCTACAAGCTATGTGGTTTGGAGCAGGCTATTCTAGCAGAGCTGCCAAAGGACCTCAGTGAAACCTGCACCCCGAGGCTGCTGGGAGGGCTCAAAGTGCTGGCACGAGCAGGGGGGATTACTATCAGGACAAAGCCTGCAGGCCATAGAATCTGGCTGCGGACTTCCCTCTGGCCACAACTAGAACTTCAAAACCCAGCCCTCCCTGTCTCTCACCCCATACCTGTGGGAGTCCGAATAGGACTAGATCAGATCAGCAATCTGAAGCTCAGCAATCAGGACTAGTGAGTCGGTCCTGCTTGGAATCCTACCTAGAAGGGCTGGCCAACTGAAGCCTCACTTGTGGGCCATTCAGCACACATGGATCTGCCTGGGGTGTAGGGACCCTCAGATGAACTGACCTCATCCACCAGAGCTCCCCTCCCTCTGGCTCATGCTCCCAGCACAGGAGCAGGGGCTATGCTCCCTTCCTGTCATCCTGAGGGTCTGACGAATGCTGGCAGTCATAGCTTGCCAGCTCCCCCTCTACCTGCCCACATTGGGAAGGGCTCAGCTGGCCTCCAGCTCTGTCCCTGTCTCAGGATCCCAAGTGTGCTTCCAGAAAGCCCGAGTGTTTTCCTGAGACCTTTGCTTTGGTTTCCTCCTCAGAATGGTATCTCCGACCTAAGTCTGATAAAGGTGTAGCGGCCATTGAGAACAGGACGCTGGGCACAGCCATGGCTGCGTGGTAGTGGATGAGTGTGCTGTAGGGCACAGAGCAGCACGGAGACGTAGAGAGGTACCCAGAGCCAGGCTCAGTTTTCTCATCTGTAAAATGGGTATGGGAATCACATGGCCCCAGAGAGATGACAGAATCCCTGCTCCATGAACTTGTGTTAGTACTGCAGAACCGGCTCTGTCCACGTACAGACTTTATTGTTGGGTGGGGGCAGAAGGGTCCTTGACACTGGTCTGGTGGATGCTCCCAGGGTAGAGGTTGGGGAGCCTGGGACTCAGCCATCACTGGGCAGGGCAGGCACGCTGGCCAGAGCAGGCAGCAGCCGTGTGTATATGTCAACCCCACGGAGGAACACGGCCTCGTGCAACCGCTCATCATGGTCGTGCAGCAGCACAGGTGTGCGATTCATGGGTGAGAAGCCCAGAGCCGGGACCCCCACCTGCAGGGGGGCAAGGAGAAGCCATGAGGAGGAGGGCCAGCATCCAGGACCACTGCCCTGCCCACCCACCGCAAACAGCTCACCGCACGGAGGTAGCGGCTGTCGGTGGCAGCAGGGAAGATCTCTGGCTCCAGAGTGAGCTTCCTGGAGGGAAGAGCCTGGTAAATGAGGAGGCAGAGAGGGCACAGGGCAAGGGAAGGACTGAAGGGGCAAAGGAAGGTGGAAGGGAGGTAGAAAGAGAGGAAAGGGGAAGAGAAAGGCCAGCCAGTGCACTCACATGTCCTTGCAGACCCCACTAAATGCGGCCCACCAGGGGTCTGAGTCATCAATAGATGTCACTCGGGGCTCTGTCCACTTCTGGAAGGAGGGGAAGGATAGGAGGATCAAGACAGGGCCTGGTCATCTTGCCCTATTCTTCAGAGGCTAGTCTGTGCCCAGCCTAGGTACACCCCCCTTCTCCCCAACCTCCCACCCCGGCTTCCACCCACCTACCCAGCTGGCCAGCTGGCCAGTCCAGCCACAGGCCCTCTTTCAATCCCTTAAAGGCCACAGGTCTGGGACCTTGCCCTGCCCTCCTCTACTTACTTCCTGTCCAGCTTTCATATCCCAGGCCTCTTCCTCAAAATGGCTCTCCCAGACCTCTCAGACTGGCCAACCCCTTGTCACAGATTCTCAGACTGTGGGTTCCCACCCCTTCCTGAACCAAGTGTGTTCAGACTTATATAAAAGTAATTATTATATAAATGTTTAATTAAGGTCTATTCATCTCTTTATGCTGTAAGGACGATGAGACCACGAACTGTGTCCACTTTCACTCCCACGGTATCCCCAGCATCCAACAGTGACCTCCATAACGAATGCTCATTGGTGAATGAAATGTGTCCCTCACAGCTAGAGAAACGCCCAGACACCCAGACGAATGCAGGCACGCCGAGCACCCACCGCCACTGTGACACGCGCCCAGCAAGCCCAGGCCCCCCAGCCCCACAGCTCCTGACCATGGGTCCCAGCTGATACCTGAGCAAACTCGAAGGTGACCCCCTCACCAGCTGCCCGGCACCAACCCCACAGCTGCTCCTCGAAAGCCTATGAGAAGGGAGATGAGCGGACCTCTCAGGCTCTCCCTAAGCCTCCAGCCTTGGACCAAGGACCCAGCCCCCTCCTCTAAGCCCAGGTGGCGCTGGCACCTTCAGGTCCACATCTGGGGCCACACGGAAGTCAAAGCTGGCGCTCATCGTGGCAGGTACCACATTATAGGCCACACCGCCCTCTAACTTGGTCAGGTTCACGGAGGTCACAGCCCCTGCCTTCAGATGGGGGTCTGACTGCAGCCTGCGGGGAGAGGGGGACAGAGGCAGTAGGGGGAACGGATAAAGAGCCTCCCTTCTCTCTTGCAGGGCCGCCGCCCAGACCCCTACCCTTTTTCCCAGGCTGCCTCACCTCTGCTTCTCCTTCTCCCGGAAAGCCAGGATTGAGCTCATGACCTTGTGCTAGGAGAGTGTGAGGTTGGATGTGAGAGTGGTCCCAAGAGAGAGCCTCGGGGATTCCCAAACTCCCTCCCTGTGTGCCACGCACCAGCTTCTCTGCTGCCGTGTCCTCGATGAAGCGTGAGCCATGGCCTGGCTTCCCCGTGCTTGAGACCCGCACCCCTGGGAGATGAGGGAGAAGAGGGTGTCTTCAGCATGGGAAGGGCTGGAAAAGTGATCAGCCTGGGGTGGGCCCTGGTCTTCCCCTCATCCCGAGCTCTTCTGGCAGGGTTGTTCCCCTTAGAACGCACACTGTAGAGTTGGTTTTTGCCTACAGGGGGCTACCCTCAGAAGCTCAGGAAGGAGAAGCCCAGATAGGAAGGGGCTGGGAGGCAGAGGCTCTGGGTTCAAGGCCTACTCAGGCCCCACTTGTTGCATGACTCTTGCTAGGCCCCTGCCCTTCTGGCCTGGCATCCCACTGCACAATGATGCCCTCCTTCAAAGCCCATACTCACACCAGGGGCTCCGCTCACTATAAAAGACAGTGAAGGCATCAGTGGGGTTGGCCAGGCCTGGGGAGGAAGAGAGGATTCAGAGGGTGGAGTGGCCCAGACACCAGCAGCCTCTCTATCCCCTCCTGACCACTCAGGGGCCTGCCACCCCGCTCACCTTCATCCAGGGCAAAGCCAGCCCTCAGGGCCTGGAACTCGGGCCGCTGCACAAAGAGCTCCATGCCTTGGTGACCCCCAACCTCCTCATCTATAAAAGCAGCACGGACACAAGATGAAGGAGCTGCCCCTGTCACCACAGCCTCCTGCTTCCTAAAAGTGTTCCTCCTCAAGCCACTCCTACCTGGCACAAAGGTCATGTGAATGGTTCTGGGGAAATGGTGGCCCTCAACCTTCAGCCTCCTCACAGCCTCCAGGTACCTGAGGAGTAGTGACAGGGTATAAGCCACATGCTGAGGGAGCCACCGTGGGCAGGCTATAGCCCTGGGCCCCTGTGGCGTGCTCTGCCACAGCCTGGCAGGGGACTCTGGGATGTCCCTGGCCTTTAGTCTCCCTATCCATGTAATGGTGGTAATTCCTATTCAAGACAAGGGGTCAACATGTCCCTTGGCCTTGAGATTCTCCAATCACACCCACTGGGTCAATTCAATGAGCCAGAAGGGGCACTGTGGGGGACAGAAAATGGAGGACACTCACTGGATGCTGACACACTTCATGTCCTGGGCGCCCCTGGCATAGATGTAGCCCTCAGCATCCTTGAAGGCCTCAAAGGGGTCATAACTCCAGTGTTCCTGGGGCAGAGATGAGAAGAGGGACCAAGCCCCAAATTTAGTCATTCATCTACTCTGCTCAACTGTGGCCCTGATCTAGAAGCCTACCCTAGGGTTGAGGTGACAAGTGGGGTGGTGAAGAGGACAGAAGAGGGAGAGGGCAGCTGACTGCAGTCCCTCATCTCTGCTCCAACCTCCACCCGCCCCCCTCGCTGGGCACAGAATGGACCCCTGGGCAAAGGCTTCCTGAACAGAGTAGTGTCCTATGAGATCAGGAGTCAGTTTCAGGACAAGTCTCCGAGGCTCCCTGGGGTCCAATGGGGGTGTGTGTTATTTTTGTGTAACCCAAGGCCTACACTACTTCCGGCACCCCACACACCTTGAAAACAGGCACCACGTCCATGTGAGAGTTGAGTAAGACAGAAGAAAGTCTGGGGTTGGTGCCCAGCCACGTCAGAATGGTCACCACATGGCCAGGTGCCACCTGGAGAGAAGCAGGAAGTAAGCAGGTATCCCAGGGCCACCTCGCCTTCCCATGACAGGCCCCAGGCTCACCTCCACATTCTGACAGCCTAGGCCCAGCTGGCGGGCTCTCTCCTCAAGGAAGGCCACGGCAGCCCCTGGGGACACAGAGAGTCTCGGGGCTGCTATTGCCTACCCACACCTCCCACCAGCCCAGGCAAAGCTGGGGATACTTCTGGAGAGGGGAGCCAATCCTGAATTGGGCTGCTGCCTCCTCAGTGCAATTCCACTCGGGAACACCTGCATTTCTGTCTCCAAGGGAGAAGATATCTTTGGCCGGTCAGTGACCCTTTGTGGAATATCAGGTGGGAAGGCCATGGTTAGAAACAGGAGTGATTGCTCGCTGCCTTAGGGATGGGAAAACTGGTGCCGAGGCATGAGATTCACCTAGTGTCTCCCAGGGAGAGGGGCAACACAGGGCAGGGGTTTGGACCCATGTCCACAATTCCCAGCCACCAAGCTTGATTCCTTAAGGGCTGTGGTCTCTGTCCGACCCCAGCAGGCTTCTGGAGCTTCTTCCCTTGTGGCTGTCGGGTCTCCCCTCCCCCTCCTCAAACCCAGGGCAGTGAGGCGAAGTTGTTCCTGAACCAGCCACCAGGAGCGACTTTGGGTGCAACACAGCCTGGAGGGGCTGCTGAGCAGTCCGCTGAACTGGGGAATGGCTAGAGGCGTGGAGGTGCCACTTGAGGCAGCAGAGTGGGGCTCAGCTGGGTGACAGTGGTTGGAGTCTGGTGTAGAGCAGTCCCCGCCCCGGGACCCCACCGCAGGCCCTGGAACGGCCGCGTTCTCACCGTAGTCGGGCTGGGGCTGGACGGTGCGGATGCGCAGGTACCGGCGGAAGAGCGTCACGGACGGGTGCTCGCCCTCGAGACCCTCGCTGGCCATGGCGCTGCGCGCGGTGAGCTAGGGGCAAAGCGAGTGGCTACCTACCCCTCCCAGCCGCTGCGGCCCGGTGGATTCCACCTACACACGCCCCTTCCCCAGAGCGGTTCCCCCGTACATCCCACAAGGAGAAGACACCCCGTTTCGGAGCCCCCATTCTGTTTCAGGAGCTGTGCCGGCCGCTTTCAACACATTTCTGCATTGAATCCGCCAAAGAGCCCCCGGAAGTTCGTGCCTCTGTATGCCTACTTTACAGAGAAGGCTGAGGTTGAGAGGTTCAGAGGGAAAGCTAGAGTAGCTGAGCCTGCTCTGAACCCAGACATTGACTCTCCCTACCCTCCTCAAAAAAAAAATTATCCCAACTGCCCGGATTTTATGCCATGTAACCCCAGATCCCTTAACCCCTCTCCGGGGTCCCACCTCGCTCTCTGCTGGTCTTGGGCCGGCACTTGCTTCCCAGCGCCCGCCCCGGACTGTGGCCCTGAGCTCAGGGTCCGGCGAGTTCGAGGGCTCGGAACCGCCCTGGTCCGCCCACCACGTGGCCGGACCCGATCGCGGGGCGGGGCCGAAGACTGCGAGTAAGGGCCAACCTCAGCTCCGCGGCAGCGGCGCGGAAGGCGTCCTCGCCCGCCCCAGGTTCCAGCCCTCACTCGGATTACGGGATCTCTTTCGTGCTGCAGCTACTGCCACAGCTTGCTCCTCCCCGGTCGGCCCCGCCCCCGCGCACCAGGCCCCGCCCCCTCCCGGCTCCGCCTCGGGAGGGCTCTAGGTCCTGGCAACCTCCAGATGGGGTGGCAAGAGAGGAGAGCAAACACTGGCACGAAGGGTTGCGTCTGCCCCCTCGGGCGCCCCTCACTCTTGGGGTACAGCACTGCAAAGTCCTGTCAAAGCTGGCCCTGCCTGCTCCCGCACTCCCTCCCGCGAGTCTCTTGGCATCTCCCCTCTCGGTGTCTCAGCCCCCTGTGTGGAGAGGTTATTGGTCAATATCAGTCCGCTCAGACTGTAAGTTCCAGGGGGCTGACTGGTCCATGCACCCACAGACTTCTGTCGCTGGCGGGACACAGACAGAGCAGACGCCTGGACACGTGCCAGAAGCGGAGGATAAATGGACAGAGGAGAGGCACATGTGTGACTTCGTGTGAGATGCTGCGAACGTGCTGCTCTGGGAGCTAATCCAACAGCACGCATCAGCGCGTTCCGCCGAGTGTGTGTGGCCAGTGTGAGACGGTGGCTAGGTGTGGCAGCCAGTGTCAGACGGTGGCTAGGTGTGGCAGCATCTGTGCCACAGAGGATGTCACGGTGAGATGTACCCATCAGGCTGTATGACCATGTGAGAGGGGGGTAAGGGCACAAAAGCATTCATGTGACATACTCTCCCCTGACTCTGTGCCAGGCTCCCTGGCTCTCCTGCGGCGACCGGAGAGGGAGAATAAAGAGGCACAGGTGTCCCACTGGCCACCCCCAGGCCGCACACAGTTGTAGCTGCCCACTTCTGTGCCTATTTGCCCTTTGTACTCTGAGCCAGTTCTGCCCACTGCTGTAGGGGCTGAGTCAGCATGGGGAGAAGCAGAGTGGAAAATCTCAACCTCTGTGCCCAGAGGAGGCAGGCTAGGAGGGGAGCGGAGGATCCGTCCCAACCCCCCTGGGGTTAAGTATGATCTGCTTGCTGACCCATACATGCCTAGGGGCAAGCGGGCTTGGCACTTCACCACCAATGCTATGTTAGTTGTTAAACCACATTCCCAACTTCCATCCCCCCACATCCTGCTCCCTTTGACCTTAGGTCCTGCAGTCCTCACTCACTGGCACAACCACCAGACCATGGATTTCCCACGAGTGGTCGCAGGGCAGTAGTCACACCCTCTCGCCCTGACCCCCTCAAGCCCTGTGAGACTGAGTGCTCCGTTTACCCAGACTGAGTCAATTCCAAAACCAATTTTTGAGCCAGATATTACCATCACGCCCAGTTTACAGGTAAGGAAACTGAGTCACAGCATGGTGAGCACAGCCAGCTAGGAAGTAGACCATCCCAGGCTGCTGAAGCCTCCCGCCAGCTCCCAGTCCCCAAGTAGTCCCAGACTTGCCTCACTCCTATCCCACCGGCTGCAAAACCAGGAAACAGGACCTGCTACTCCCCAGGCATGACAAAAAGTGTGTTTTTTTATTGTGCCTGTGAGATGAAATGAGAGGTCCCAACTGGGAGGGCCTGGCCCTCTGGCCTCCACCTTCCAATCCCGGCGGCTGCCTCCCTGGTGGGGCACTGGTCCGGACTCTCCAAGCTCAGGCCAGGTCGAGGGCCTGGTCAGTGGGTGATCTCAAGGCAGGCGGTCAAGGAAGGCAAGGAGGACAAGGTGGAAGTCTCGCGGCTTGTGGAGGTAGCAGGCGTGGCCTGCATCGCGCAGCTTCACCACAGAGTGGTTGGGCAGGTGGCGGAGCTGCCGCAGTGACTCCTGAGCCAGGATACGGTCCAGCTCCCCGTAGAGGATGAGAGTTGGGGTCTGCAGGGCAAGGCAATGGGCTGTGATCCTGGGGCCTGACACGGACTGACCCTCCAGCCACCTCCTCAGGAAATCTTTCCCAAACACCTCATCTCTTTCTATCCAGATGAGGCCACGTGTTCTCCAAGTAAGACTTGAGTCCTTTCCCCCTCAAGACTCAAGCCAGGGATAGGAAGCCAGACCTTTGGAAACCCTCCTTCCAGTACCTTCACGGCCCAGAATTGTTCCTGGGTGTAGTTCTGAGTGGAGGTGGGTGCAATGGGCACAAATCCACGCAGCTGGTGGTGACGTCGGATCAAGAAGGGCAGGGCGTAGCGGCCACTCAGAGAGGGGCTCACCAACACGGCATTGTGCACCTCCAGGTCTCGCAGCACTCGCTCCAGCAGCTCCGCCCGCCCTACCTCTGTGTTTGCCTCCTTGGAAGGTGCTGAGTTCCCAAAACCTGGGAACAGCAGAAGGCACCTGCTGAGGGAGGCAAGAAAGGAACCCAGGACTTCCTGCCCACCACAGTGGGGGAAAGAGCAGAGGCACAGGGCAGTGCTACCCCCAAACTTCCCAGAAGCTATTTCTGGTAATGGGATAGGTCTGCTTTAAAAAAAAGCATCTTTCAGGGGCGCCTGGGTGGCTCAGTTGGTTGGGCGACTGCCTTCGGCTTGGGTCATGATCCCGGAGACCCGGGATCGAGCCCCACATCCGGCTCCCTGCTCGGCGGGAGGCCTGCTTCTCCCTCTCTCACTCCCCCTGCTTGTGTTCCCTCTCTGGCTGTGTTTCTCTCTGTCAAATAAATAAAATCTTAAAAAACAAACAAACAAACAAACAAAAAAGC
This sequence comes from Spilogale gracilis, assembly GCA_004023965.1. Taxonomy (NCBI): domain Eukaryota; kingdom Metazoa; phylum Chordata; class Mammalia; order Carnivora; family Mephitidae; genus Spilogale; species Spilogale gracilis. The sequence goes on along the minus strand of PITA01005011.1, from coordinate 9,105 downwards.
ATCTTTCATTCATTAGAGTGACAAAACTAAAAAGACTGACAAATATGCAGTGATGGGGAAGATGTAGGGAAATGGGTACTTTCATCCATAACTGATGGGAGTATAAGTCTGTGCAGCATTTTTGGAGGGTAAGGTAATATTTGTCAACACTTAAAAAATGTGCATCCTTTGACCCATCAATTATCCTTAGCAGCTACACCCTACAGAAATTATTGCCTCCATGCTCAAAGAAGCATGTCCAAAGTGGCTTCAGCTTCAAGCCTCAGCATTTCCACTGATGCTGAACACTCTGAATCAACTTACATATCCGCTAGTGGAGGAATGGGCAGATCAAACCTGTACATCCTTCTGATGGCACACAGTACAGAGAGGGAGGTACATAGTGACTGGCCCCACTCTATGCGAGGTGGTATAGGGGGAGAAAACCAACCTGCAGAGAAATTTGCTAAGCAGACAGGACACTCACCACACAATCCTGCATATTGTCTGTCTTTCTATATATGGAAATGCCCAGAAGGGGGTCGGGTACCCCCAAACTGCTGGGAGAGAAATGTGGCATGGGTCTCTGAGGGTGTCACCTTCGCTTGATTTTTAAAGACAAGAATGATACCATAAATCATCTGCATAGCTAAAAAACCGAAAAGCTACCTAGTGTGTCATAAAAAGTCCAGTGAGATCTTTCTGCCCAAGCACTTGGGAAGTGAGTCAGGTTTCTATTTGCTCTGTGACATGCAACAGTCCACATTCCAGTTTTCAAGGTAGGAAATAAAGACACAGACCTTTTAGCGTTGCCATCTTGTGTTGCCACCTGCCACTGCTTCTCCAGGCGTTGGGGTCCAAATCCCCCATCCCAGCCATACGGTAAGGCTTTTCTACCCCTCCAAGTCCTCCCGCGGGAAGCTGCCCCCTTGTACCTGCTGGATGTGGCCTCCCTAGACACGGGAGTGGAGGCTCTCACCTGGGAGGTCAAGGGCCACGGCCCGGTAGCCCCTCTCCGCCAGCAGCTGCACTGTGCCCAGCTGCTCCCACGTGTGGGAGCTAAAGGCCTTCCCGTGGAGCAGTACCACCTCCACCCTGTGGGCACACAGGGGACTGTATGTCCTCGGACTCTGCAAGTGGTCCGCCATTCTTTCTTTCTAGGCTTCTCCCACTGCCCTCCCAGGCCCTGAGCACCCTAAGTTGAGTTGGGGTCCCATGCGGGGACTCCCCTTGGACCCAGTCCTTTCACTACACCCTGAGGTCAGCACCCACCTGCGTGCCCGGTGGAGCGGCAGCACCTCGCGGTAAAAGATGGGGGAGTTGCCAGGGGTGAGACCAGCCAGGATTGTGACATTGGGGCCTCCCCAGTGCCAGGAGGTCTGTTCAGGGGGGCCTGGCAGCCCCACATACAGTAGCAGCATGAGCAGCAGGCCCAGGCCCAGCAGGGCTACCTGGGACCGGCTCATGGAGGTCTGTACAACAGTCTGGAGGAGAGGAGAGGAAGAAGAGGCTGGGGCTGTGACCCCACTAGGTCCCCTGGACTCCACCCCCAAGCCCCACCCAGAAGCCTTCAGCAGAGGAAGAGCTCAACCCTTGCCCTTTCTCCTGCTCTGAGCAGGGGCCTGAGGGTTCATGTCCAACTACTCCACACATGCTGGGGCAAGGGCTGATACCCTGTAGCCTGAGAAGGAGCATCTGAGATGTCCCTGGAGACACAGCATGCTCAATGGCCACCATCATCACTGTGCCAGGTAAAACCAGTTCCGTTCATCAGGTGCTTAGGACAGCCAGATCATGTGCTTGACCCTTCACATACGAGGGCTCATGAATCCACACGAGAACACTGGGGAGCAGATATGATTACAGTTCCCTTGCAGATGAGCAAACAGGCTCAGAGAAGTGAATTCTTTTGCCCAAAATGCAGAGTAGCAAGTAGAGGAACAAGGATTTGAACCCAGGCTGGGCTGCTAACCACCAGGCTACACTAAGCTTGCCAGGGAAGAAACCATGGGGCTGGGAGGTGAGGGATGAACTGGAGCCTTGCTGATGAACAGAGTAGTGAGAGTAAGGGTCATCAAAAGTGAAAGACTAGGGATGCCTGGGTGGCTTAGTCGGTTAAGTGTCTGCCTTCAGCTCAGGTCACAATTCCAAGGTCCTAGGATTGAGCCCTTGCACTGGGCTCCTTGCTCAGCAGGAAGCCTGTTTCTTCTACTGCTTGCTGCTCTCCCTGCTTGTGTTCTCTCTCTCAAACAAACAAATAAATAAAATCTTTAAAAAAAAATAAAAAGTGAAAGACTATGGTGTAAAGCTCCATTTCACAGCATGTTTGGAAATGGTTTTTTTTTTTTATCACACTGCATATAACAGTACTTAAGTCCAAATGCATTTTCCAACTGACGGAAATATTCAATGCTCTATCTCAGCTGATATTAAGTGGGAGGAGATAGTCTCATGGAGACTATCTGGGATGGAGAAAGGCTGAGGCATGAGAGGAATGAATGGGGCCAGGGAGGATTATGGTACACCTAGAAATGGAGGCTGGAGAGGTGAAAGCTCCCCCTCATCCCAGCTTCACAGACTCCTGTAGTCTGGGTCCTTTGCCTGTCCAGAGGGCAGACATCAGGACCCAGGACGAGACAGAAGGGTTAAGCCTTGGCTTTGAGACTCTGCCTTGCCACTTCTTAGCTGTATGTCTTCAGCTGGTCAGTAAAATGGGGAAAAGGATCACCCTGCTTCAGCCTTCTCAAGTTTCTTGTAATATTTCAGAAATACAGTGGACTTGACCCAGGGCTATCCTGCCATCGTTTCTTGGACCTAGAATGAGTACACCTGCCTTATTCCCAGATTCCAGTAAACACATCTTTACCGACTGCCAACTGGGTTCTGGCCCATCTGGAAACCCATATTGGGCGCCACCCTCCTCTCCTTTGAGGATGTTTCCCAAACCTCTACCCCCAGGCTTCCAGTACAGGGGTGGATAAGCAATCACAGCCCCTCTGGCACTGATGGAGAGCCAAGAGCTGAAGGAAAGAAAGGGTCAATCTTCTCTTCCTTCTGACCACGAACAGGAATCTCCAGCGTAGCATAAGCTGAGGCTCCCACCAGTGGGAGAATCGCAGCAGACCTCTCTTGTAGCAAGCCTGCTGCCAGAGAGAGGCCAGACTCTGGCCATTGCCTTGGCAATGTAGGCAGCAGGTGCACTAGACCATGGTGGTGGGCAGGTAGCCAGCAGATAAGATGTGGGGTCTCCTTGGCTGTACCCAACTTAGGTCCTTGGCATACGTGTGGACAATGACACATGGTGTACACAAGTGCCCACAAACACTGAGTCTTGTCCCCACATGCTTTTCTTTTGCACAAGCTATTCCTAGCATGGCAGGTACAGGCAGACACACTTGACCTGTGAGCAACCCATCCCTTGAAATACCCTCCAAATCAGGCACACAGTCAACCACAGGGAAAGCAGATGGACAGGCACACACGGATGCGTTTAAAATCATGGAGACCCTTACATTTCCAGCACACAGTCATATACACAATCCTAAAACTATCCGTGCCTACAAGAAACACACATGTACAGCCAAACAGACACACTTAACCTCAAAAATACACACGCACAGGTAGATACCCTCAAAATCACATGTACCCAGAAACGCGCACAGCAGACATACACAGACACAAGCGTCCAGACGGACCGACATTCCCCCCCCACCCAACGTAGGCACGTAGAAACAGACATACACCACATCGATACACGTACATCCAGACCTTGGAGAACGCACGCAGCCCAACGCCTGGGCGCACACACAACACACCAGCACAGGGACATTCGCTGCCTCGGTGGCTGCCACTCCCGCAGGACTCTGCCCTAGGGCTCCGAGGGCAAGGAGCGGAGCCGGAACGGCCCGCCCCCGGGCACCCCGCAGTCTTCACTCCCCGGGGACACTCACCGGGCGGACCAGGATGACCGGGCCGGACACCCTGGGGCGGCCCCCCCCCCACGCGGAACCAGCACCCAAACAGCGCCGCGACCGTGGCGCCGCCTCCGCCGCTCTGCAGGCGGCTGCGGTGACAAGGCGGCGGAGAGCGCGGCTGAGGATGCGCGCTTGCGCAGTCCGCAGTCGATGGTCCCGCGCCTCCTAAACCCACCGAGGGGGGACTCCAGGCGGCGCCTGAAAGCATGTAGGCCCGGCCCACTGTCCAGATTTTCCGGATAGTTCCCAGCCTGAGGGCCAGAGGAGAGCCACCGGCTTCTTCCCATCAGACCATCTCGATTGTGGGTCAGTCTCTCGTCTGGACAAAAGGATTGTCTTAAGGACCGCAAAAGATGGGTCAACCTTAGCACGGTGCTGGAGAGGAGGCCTCACTGTTTAATGTCAGACGTTATACCTACTTGGCAGCTCCAGGTCTCAGTCCAACCGCTTCCCCAACCCCTACACATACACAGGCACACGCACTCGGTCTCAGCCCGGGGTGGCCGGGGCCTCTTTCACTGCTCTCCATGGCACCTATCCTGGTGGGCGATGTGTGGCCAACGTCAGGCGTGGCGGTCAGGCCCGGTACAGAGAGGCAGCGCAGGGCACACAGTACTCCCTCCGTTATAGACACCCTGCCAAATAGGCAACATCACACCCATTCTACATGCCAGGAAATAGATTCGGAGACTCTGTTAAAACGGTGGAAGTCACCGGGCTGGACTTTGACAGAACCTCGCACTGATAGCTGTCTGGCTTCACTGCCCGCCTGCACACAGCTCTGGGCCTGGGCAGGGTGGGGAGGAGAAGAGAGCAGAAGACCCCACGAACCCTTCTCCGCAAGCCGCATCGTGTGTATCTGGGGCAGGTTGCTGGGGCCGCTCCCAGCCGGGTGCGTGGGGCACATGGGACCGAGCGGCTTGGGGAAACAGGCCGCTGTGACAAGAAAGATCTAGCGGCGGCTACCGGCCCTGCGACGGCTTGTGGCCACAGGAGGGCGCCCCGTAGCACGGCCTGGTCTCCGCCCTCAGCGGGGCCACTTCCCCGCTTCCCTACCCCGGGCCCCAGTCGCCGCCCGCACTCGCCAGCCTCTCATCTGCGCGAGCCTCGCAGCTCCCCAGGTACCGGCCCTGCGCCCCCCCCCCGACCCTCTCTTCTTCTGTCCAGTGAGACCCCACCCCCACCCAGCCCAAGGTCTTCCCCTACCCATCTCGGCTCCCCGGGTCCCCTCCTCGGGTCTGCCCCCACCCTTTCCGCGTGCGCCTTACCGGGCCCAGCGAGCCAGAACCGAAGTCGGCGGAGGGGACCCAGCGAGCCGCCGCGGCGGCGCAGATGACCCTGCGTCAGAGCGTTGGGCCCCAGCGGGCAGCGCGCCGGGTACTCGGCATTCCTTGCGGGCCGGAACTCCAAAGCCTTTCCAAGCTCTGCGTTCCGGCTTCCGCCTCCGGAAAATGGGTGTTCAACTCCAACCCCTACCCGCTCCGGCCTGCGGTGTATTACTACAAACTGTAACAGTGCCTTGAAGAGAAAGAGATCCATAAGGAAAATAGCTACTTTCTGTCGATTGAGCGCTTAACTGTGCTGTGTGCTCGGAACGGTGTCCAGTGTTTTACAGGCGTGGGCTCATTTAATCCCATCCGCGACCCAGGAGCTGAGTGCCATTGTATTATCCCCATTTGTAGAAAGAGAGAATAACAGTGAGGACAATAATCATAATGGGAGCTTCATGTATTGAGTTCTAAGGGCAAGCACCCTGACTTACCTTTTTTTTTTTTTAAACTCATTAATTCCTGGGGTAGATTTTATTGCCCCTTATTTCAGAAGAGAAAACTGAGGCCCAATGCCACAGAGTTGAGTGCCAGAGGTATAAATAAAACCTCCGTCTTCCTTATCGGGAAGCATGTGGAGAGTTCTGGCAGCCTCCTGGAGGCCCTCTTGCTGCTCCCGGAGGGACCCCTGCCCTCTCTGTCCCATCCGGCAGGGGCTTCTGTGGCTCCTCATTAGTCTGGCCTTGAACCGCAGGTGCTTCACCAGTACAGCGACGGGGATGGCAGGAGTGGAGCTTCACCAGGGCACCATCCAGGTGCAGGGCCAGAGCCTCTTCTTCCGGGAGGCTCGGCCGGGCGGTGGTCAGGCTGCCCGCTTCTCAGTTCTGCTGTTGCATGGCATCCGCTTCTCCTCCGAGACCTGGCAGAACCTGGGCACGCTGCACAGGCTGGCTCAGGGTGGCTACCGGGCGGTGGCCATGGACCTGCCAGGTACGGGGCAAAATTCTGGACCTGGGTTGTAGTGGGGGGGGGCTCACCAGGAACTGGGCACTGGGAGGACAGGTTGCAGTGCCCCTCCTCAAGGCTCTTCCAGTTTCCCTGGTCTTGATCCGGGTGTGGTCTGGACACTGTCCAGCTGCTGCTTCTAACCAGGTTGCCTCAGGCAGCGTCTCAGTGCCTCTGAGCCTGTTTCCTCATCTGTAAGGAGAGATACAGGCTTTGGGGGTTGGCTGTGGTGAGAATGGACTGAGATACATGCATATGTGGTGGCCAGTACTGAACACCTAAGAATCGGTACTCGGCCAAGAGGAATTAAAATCTTTTGACAGAGCCATGACCACAGGCTCTGTTGGAAGCCCTAAGGAGTAAAACTGAATCTCCTGACACATGTAGGGGCGGGGTGGGGCCTGGTAGGTGGCCAAGCCCCCAGTCACCATCCCAGGGACAAAGCCCTGAACTGGATTCTGGGGTAAGGCAGGGGCAGCCCCAGACAGGCCATCATAACCTAGACTGCTAGGCCCCAGCGCATGCAGCCGAGTAGGAAGGGGCAACAGGACTGACCTGCTCCTCTCACAGGCCATGGCTGGCAGGGTTTCAGGGCCCAAGTGTGGGCCTCCAGGCCCAGATGGGATTGGTTCAGACAGTAGGTTGGACTGATCTTCTAGGTGAAGGTCTTGAGCTAATCTTTTTGGGGAAGGTGAGGCCTGACTCATTGGAGGAGAGTTACCAGTGCAGAGCCAGCGTCTCAGCCCCCGTCCACCCTGCCAGCCCTGGGATAGGTGCCTCTTAAACAGTTAATTCACTTAATTTTCACCACATCTGAAATGGCAGATATTTTTTTATTTCCTTTAAAAGATGGGGAAACTGAGCAGTTGAGAGAGGGGTGAGGAGACTTTCCTGAGGTCACATAGATAGTTAAGTGGAAAATTGAGATTTGGCCCCAGCTGTGTTGGACTTAAGAGCCCGATCCTTTCCAGGACACTCTACGGCTGGGAGAGATGGGCACAGACAGAGGGAAAAGCCTCATGCTTGCCACAGATACAACAGATCTAGGTTGCTGTAGGAATAAACTTGGGCACGCTGTGTGCTGCTGGAACCTGGCCCAGAGAGATTGACCTAGGAGGGCTTCCTAGGGGAAGGAACTGTCTCTTCCATTTTCCCCACTCAGTGCCCTTGTCTTTCTCACACCTAAATCCCTGCAGGCCTGGGGCAGTCCAAGGAAGCAGCAGCCCCTGCCCCTATTGGGGAGCTGGCCCCCAGCAGCTTCCTGGCAGCTGTGGTGGACGCCCTGGACCTGGGCTCTCCAGTTGTGATCAGCCCATCATTGAGCGGCATGTACTCCTTGCCCTTCCTCATGGCGCCTGGCTCCCAGCTCCGGGGCTATGTACCAGTGGCCCCCATCTGCACTGACAAAATCAATACTGCGGACTATGCCAGTGTGAAGGTATCCCTGTGTGGGAGGCTGAGCAAGAAAGGGCCATCCCTGAGCCTTTCCTTCCCTGGGGGCAGGGTAGCCAAGGGGTGGCTTCTGGGGGGAGCTAAATTATCAAGCTCTACCCTTTTGGTTTACTTAGCAGCAGATTACTGAGCCTTGGCCTGTGTTAAACTATGTGATGGGACAAAGATCCATGCCTCTGTCCCCCAGGAGCTGGGACCTCCCCTCCCATCCACTGGGCCAGCTTGTCCCTCTCCCTCATTTGGGGTGGCCCCAGGGAGACACTGAAGTGGTGGTGGGGCTAGAGCTGACCTCCTCTAGGAGGTTGGGCTGGTGTGGCAGATCCCTGTTTACTGTTTCCCTTTTGTTTCTCTAGACCTCGACTCTTATAGTCTATGGAGACCAGGACCCTATGGGCCTGACCAGCTTTGAGCACCTGAAGCAGCTGCCCAACCACCGGGTGTTGGTCATGGAGGGGGCAGGGCACCCCTGCTACCTTGACAAACCTGAGGAGTGGCACACAGGGTTGCTGGATTTCCTGCAGGGACTAGCATGAGACCCAGCCCTGCCGATTGGGGTGGCTGCTGGCCTGCCTTGGGCTCTGTCTGTCTCCTTGCTCCCTCCATGGGTTCCTGCTCATTGCGTACATGCAACAGGTGTGTCTTTGTCTATCTGGGTTCTTGTCTCTAGGGTCTGTCTTCTTCTCTTCCTCTTTCTCTTGCAGTGCCAGACTAAGGAGGTGAAATCAAGAGGAAAAAACCTCAGGAATCAAGAGACGTAATCTGGTGGAGGGTAATCCATTAGATGGACTTCTCCTATAGGCTTTTCTGTTTGCTTGCACCCCTTCCTCTCCCCTGTGCAGCCTCCCCAGCCTCTTCCTTTGGCTGCCTTGCAGGGCACTCACACCTCCTGCTCCTGCCTCTTAGACCAGATACATCCATGCTCACATGCATGCTTACACAGCACCATCTGCGTTCCCAGATATGACCCTTCACTTGGGAGCAAGCACACAGGTACAGGCAGCTCCGGACTGACATGCACACTGTCACCTACAACTTTGCATTGCATGCATTCACACACAAGCATTCACATGGGCACACGCACCCTCCCAACCAGGCAGCACCCCACTGTCCAGGAAGGTGGGGACCCTCTGGGCCAGCCCTTGCAGGAGACACCCTGCCCCTCTTAGGAGTAGCCAGCCCACAGGTTGCAGCTGGCCCCAGACCAGAATTGCCACCCAAAAGGTGAGGGCCACCCCTTGGAACCTCGGATCTCCCTGCTTTCCCCCCTCTTTCTGGGTGCCCCACACCTCCCCACGTTATTAGGCCTGGACCTGCTCAACCAAGCTTATTTCCTGCTCTGAGGTTTGGGGGTTGGGGAGAGGGAGAGTGGAGGTCGGTGAAATAAAGTGATGCAATTAGACCCCGCAGGCTCTCGCTGTCTCTAGAGC
>PITA01005010.1:0-116019 GCA_004023965.1 Spilogale gracilis | reverse complement strand
AAATAAAATATTTAAATAAAAAAAAAAAAGAAAAGCATGCTGCACTTAAGCCCTGACCTCTCCTCTTCCTTCCCTCTCCCATCCCACCTTCTCCATGATGTCTTCCCAAGTCATCCCAGCCAGCTTAGGTCCCCTCATGGAGCTCCTGGTTTCCAGTTTCAGAGTTAGTGATTGGTTATATTTCTTATTAATTTGAAAATTAGTATTAATTATAAATATTTTTAAGTGAGTTCACATTTATGCCTTATATTTCCCCCATTTTTCTCGAGAGTAGGAAGAATGTCTTGTTTTGTCAATCCTTTCTTTAATACTTCATGTTGGGGTAGATTTGTAAATATTTAATGAGTAAACACAGGGTGACTTGAAGTCTCATTTTTCTTCACAAGTTGCATTTCTTACAGCCCCTCGGTGGAAGTGCATGCTAGATATAGTTGGTGATGTGGCAACTGGATGAAATTTCTTAAAGGAAACTGTGTTTCCAGGATGGGCTCAGAAATTGTAGCCCAGAAGTCTGTGTGGCCCCGGTCCATTGGCAGGAGCAGAGCCCACAGCCTGGGAGAAATGTTGTTCCAGGGTGCCCTCTAGTGATTGAAGCACCACTAGGTCAGAAAGCCAGGGCCACACGCTCTTAAATTTGTACAGGAAGCAGAATCATGGTGGGAGCTGATAAAATGAGATGCCAGGATGCCAAGTCAGTGGGGAGACCAATCCTTTTAATCAGCATCATCAGGGTTTGGATGGACCGTCTTCAGATCACACCGTGAAATACCAACTAGGTGAAATACCATCACAGAAAATGTTCCAGGTATATAATCTGAGGATTCCAATGTCATGCCTCTCTTATAGGGATGGATCACGGACTCCTTGCTCACAGCTCAAGCATAGAACTCTGAGAAAGAGAGAGAGAGATATAGTGGAAGCCTAGGTCTCTGATATAAAGTACAGTCAGAACAAACAAATGCAGGAAGCAGCATTTTTAGCTGGACCATTGAGCAAATGTTTTAGAAAGGATCATCTTACCATCTCTTGAGGTCCCTTCTCCAATCATGGATGGAAGCCCCTCTTCTCTTTTTGTGTCCTGGTTTCTACTGAGCACATGTTCCACGGGCAACACTATGTCAGACTGTTCCTGCATATTGTCTGTGGAGGTACCTGGAATCATCACAAGTGAGGCATTCCTATGCCATACAAGCAGAGAGAAGGATTGCCCGACCACTGCCTCAAGCATAGGCAAGAGCTAGAATTTGCTATTGTGTATTCTGTACTTACGTCCTGTTAAGCGAACGTGCTGGAAAGATAAAGCAATAACCCCAACCTTTTCTCTGTTGTAAAAAGAGCTAATTCCTGCTCAGAAATCCAGTAGACAATTTTTAAAAAAAATTGTATCTCTGAATCCCCACCAGTACTTCTTCCCACTTGATAATTTCCCAGTTGAAGGCTGCTGCTTTAATTAGGGACTGCTCGCACATTAAAATGTTTGTTGAACCTTGAAAGGTGATAAATTACTCTGATTTGCAGTCTAATGCTCAAGTCTAATTATTTTATGTGCATTTTCATGTACTAATAGCACTTAATGAATTCAGTTCAATGGTAAAACCACATTTACTGAGTGCCTACTATGTGTCTGGGCACCGTGTTGGGCTGCGGAAAAATAAAGGAGGTAAGGCTGAGTGCTGACCCCGCCGGGCTCAGAGCTTAGAGGGGCATTACCTCTGCTGTGGCGTAATGAGCACCCTACCAGAAATATGAACCCAGGGCTAGGATAGCACAGGATAATGATGTCTCTCCATGGGAACCAGCTGATAGAGAAATGCTATCACAGATCCACTCTAATATTCTAATAATTGATGAAACATTAGTATTTTTCATGAAGGACTGCGTAAAACCATGTCATTCATTTTCAAATTATCTCAGACAGAAGAGTTATCAAATCTCTCTTCCCACAAATAACAATGTTTTCTTTCACACCCCTACCCCCATTATTATATCTTTAAAACAAAACATGAGGTGCTGGCCTGACTCCATCTGATTTCAATCCTGCTCTTTTGCTCGTCTGGAAAACTTTAAGCAGAGGCTCAGAGAGCCCTTAATGAGCAACCTCATTAAAAAGCCGTCTGAAAGGGGGAAACAAATTACATGCACAACACAGTCCCCTCTTTCCTCCTCATTTCCTTCTCCCCCTCCCAGGGTTAGAAATGACAAGGCGAAGTAAGTCATCAGGTCAAAACAAAGCCCCGCCGCCCAATGGGTCTGTCTTTACCTTGTTGCTTTGATGCCATTTGTCTTGCTTCACTGCAGCACTAAAATGTTGCCCAGACAGCAGGAGGGCCTCTTGCATGTAACAGTGGCCTTGGTAAAGCCTTTGATTGTGTGTATTTGGGTGGAACTTGAGCTTGTGATTGGCGAAACACATTGTCTGATTTCTGAGCCTTTCCCTAGAAAGCTTGTGAAGGGGGAAGTTTCCTTCCTTTCAGGTGTATCTGTGACTACCTGATGAGGGTTTCCTCAAGAGGATTATTTCAGGGTGGTAATGGTCCTAGTCAGGGCTGACCCAGCTGCAAAGTCCCTCCCTACCCTTCTCAAATCAAGAGTTTCTTGAGCGAGGATACACTTCCTGCCTCCTCTCTTGAAAGGAAGTGAGGGCAGTGACTGTTCACTGGGAGGAAGAAATGGGAGGTGTTTTTTTGTCTCTTATCCTGGAGTTTGCAAAAGGAAGGAGGCAAACGTTAAATAATTCTTCCCCACCTGGTAGCAAGGCAGTGTTTGTGGGGAAAAGGAAAGTCTTCCTGCCACCTTGTCTGCTGATTTCTATAGTTTGCTGGGGTTGAAGCACTTACAACGAAATACTTGCAACATGGTTCTTCTCTGTGTCGAGGGGGAGCGACTAACTCCTTTAAAGTCAGAAGACAAGGGCCCATCACATACTCGCTGTTTGAGTCCTTTTTAATTTTTTATTATCTTCTATTTTTTTAAGTAGGCTCCTCGCCCAGCGTGGGGATTGAACTCACAACCCTGAGATCAAGAGTGCCATGCTCTACCAACTGAGTCAGCCAGGGACCCCCTAGCTGTTTGATTCTTGAGAATTTTTAAAACACTTCTAAACCGAAGCATCTATCATGTGCCAGGTACTGAGAATGCAAAAATGGAGAATTTTGACTCCATCTTGAACTTGTTCGTAATCTCCTAGGGAACACAGACACGTGAACAGTCCCAGTACAACGTCATGTGTGCTTTACTGACACTATGGAAGGATGGCCATGAAGGCAAGAGGTGGGGACTGTATACATTTCCGAGGTAGGGGAGAAGAGCAAGAAGATAAGAGGTGGGGACCCTGTAGTGAGGGAAGCCTCACAGATGAGAAGCTGGAGCTGGATTTTGAAGATGAAAAGAGTTCACGTAGAGAGAGAGAAGCATGGAAGAAAGAACCCTTGGTAGAAAGGGCAATAGTGAGAGGGAGTAGGCTAAGTGGGAGGGAACGGGAGAGACTGACTCCAAATACTGCTGGAGGCTCATGATGATGGAGACTGACTGGCCTCCATTGGATTGATCAAACTTGGCAGATGGGACATCAGCGGTGACTGTAGTAAGAACGACTTCAGGACATATACTGGATGATCCCCGAGGAGAGTAAACGGAAGGAGAGCAAAGGAGCTGCCTTCTTTGCTGGGCTTGGGGAGGAGATGAATAGGGGGTTGGCTGAAGAGGGATGAGGGATGAAGGAAGGTACTAGTTCTTCTGATTAGTAACTGAAACTTGGGTATGGGTTCTCTACCCCAGGGCCGGAGGCAGTAGAAAGGGAAGAGTTAATTTAAGGAGAGAGGTTAAATTAAATAGGGCTAATTCCTACCGTGTAGTCCTGAGGATTAAATGAGATCCCCCTAGGCCAACCCTTTCTGTAAGGAGATATACACAAGTGAAATATGATTATCCTGCTATTGAAATAAAACCTCCACGCAGGGCAGCACAAAGTTGCTGAGTTGGACAGATCTCCCTTATCTCCCTTATCACTTGGTGGCTCTGATAGGCCAACCTCCCTCTCCATAGCCTTTTTGTGTGCGTGCTGCTTTTCCATTTCCTCTTGCCACTACTTTAGATCCAGAGCCTAAGAATGAATTGAGCCCTCCTTGACATTTCTTCCTGCAGGAAGCACAACTTGCCAGTTCTCGGGGATCACAACAGGAAGCTGGGGGCTGATGAGTGAGAAGCATTAAGGGAGGGGCACCAGCCTTCTTATTGTTAGGAGGTGGGGCTCCCGTCCAGACCTCTTGGGAACTTGCTTTATCAGGGCATCAGCTTTTTATCAGACAACCCTGGAGCTCCCTGGGGTGTCTGCACTCTTAAGTAGACTGTCCCCTCACGGACGTCAATGGCCTCCTCTTCCTTCTTCACTGATGAACAACAAGTCCTACTAGAGCAGAGATTTTTGTCTGTTATGCTCACTGCTGCATTCCCAGTGACTAGAACAGGGTCTGGCACATGGATGGCATCTACTAAGTATGTGTAAAGTGAATGAGTTCACCCACTCATTCATCCTTTCATTGACTCAGTCAAAATGAGTATGTCCTGTGGGCCAACCCACCAAGCCTATCCTAGATAAACGGGTAAGTAACACTTGCTCCCATTTTAAAATGCATATTCTGTGCCGGGCATTTTACCTATAATAGTTAATATAATCACAATCACTTTACAAATGGGGACACTGAGACTCAGAAAGAAGATCCTCGGGTGAAGAATATGCCTGGGAAGTGGTGAAGTTGGAATTCCTGACTGCCTCACTCCCAAACCTATGCCCTTTCTACACACTACTTTTTTCTCCAGCCTCGTCTCTCGACATTGTCCAGCTCAAAGCCATCCTTTTAGTCCTAGCTGAGTGCTTACAATTTCTTGAACATGCCACATTCTCTCTCCTGTCCTCCTTTGCATGGGACTCACTTAGCTGTACCTTAGTCTGCCAAATTCTTCCTCCTCTTTACTCTGGGAGGCTCTCTTGAAATGACGCTCTCCAGCTGGGGTAGGTTGACCTTCCACTGTGCTGTCCCAGTCCCCTTTGCAGGCCCCTGTCACAGGACGTATCACAGGCATCTTTTGATGCCTAATTAAATGTGCCTCGCTCTATCAGATGGTGAGAGGTTCAAGGGCAGGGGGACTGCCTTCATAGTAGGAGCTGCCATTTATTGAGTGCCATGTATTCTCTTCCCTTGCAAAATTCTCAACCCACCACCCGAGGTGGGGATTACAAAGCTTGTCTTCCGTATGAGGATATGGAAACCCAGAGAGGTTAAATAGCTTTCCCACGCTCCCAATAAGTAAGGAGCAAAGTCTGCAATCACACACAGGTACATATGATTTCAAGGCCCCCATTCTTTTCACTTTGCTCTACTAGCAGGAAAACCATCCTCGATGCTCACAGCTCAGCTGCTGGGATAGAAAGACAGATATATACTACCTGAACAATGAGATTAGCAAGTGAATACAGGTTTATACAAAGTTCTCTGGGGGAAAACTTATGGAAAGGAAGAATTTGTTCTCTCTGGGGAGGAGGGGTTGGAAAAGCTTCATAAAGTTGCCAGAATGCTTGGGAGCTTGTAAACTTGTTCCATAGCTATGGTTTAAGTTTTTTGTTTTGTTTTTTGTTTTTGTTTTTGTTTTTGTTTTGTCAAGATTTTATTTATTTGACAGCGAGAAGCACAGTTAGAGAGGGAACACAAGCAGGAGGAGTGAGAGAGGGAGAAGCAGGCTTCCTGCCGAGCAGGGAGCTCGACGTGGGACTCGATCCTGGGTCTCCGGGATCATGACCTAAGCCGAAGGTAGTAGCCCAACCAACTGAGCCACCCAGGCGCCCCTGGTTTAAGGTTTAAGATGCGGATCCCTGCATCAAAGACTGGTGATTAGTTTTGAGGGCTATGACAGCCCGTGTCTGGGGACCACTGGTTCCAAAGTGGCCTGTTGGGGTGCCAGGAATTTTGCCCAAATGCCTGCTGGTACCTGCTGAAGTGATGGCTGGTAACCAGGCAACTCGGTCAGCACATTATTTCATTAAAATCGTGTGTGTGTGTGTGTGTGTGTGTGTGTGTGTGTGTGTGTGTTAGAAAACTACACATAATCACAGGTTTATTCTCACAGACAATATTTTAAATTTAAAGATATCGATACATTTTCAAGCTTCCGGCTACATGGGACGGGGGAGTAACTCCTGATTCTGGGTTCTCCTCCTTGCTCCTGGCTCTGAACTGCAACCATCCCCTCGAGGCTGTTGTCTCTTTATTCCCTCCTTCAGGGAATTCCTCTCTTTCCTGGGTTAGAACTACTGTAAAATTCCTATAAAATTAAGCTTAGACCCGCTAGCAAAGCATGGCTTTAAAATGTATCGTACGGGGCGCCTGGGTGGCTCAGTTGGTTAAGCCACTGCCTTCGGCTCAGGTCATGATCCCGGAGACCCGGGATCGAGTCCCACATCGGGCTCCCTGCTCGGCGGGAAGCCTGCTTCTCCCTCTCTCGCTCCCCCTGCTTGTGTTCCCTCTCTGACTGTGTTTCTCTCTGTCAAATAAATAAAATCTTTAAAAAAAAAAAATAAAATAAAATGTATCGTACAAAAGCTTCTTTGTCTGTCTGGAGATGGGTGTGAGAGGAGGCACAGGGGGCGGCTCCTACCCGGATACAGACGTCACTGCTCTAGCATCAGGCTTCAGGAGGCTTCTCAATGGCTCCGTTTCCTAACCCTGTGGCCTTGGGCAAGTTACTTACTTCACTTCCTTAAGCCTACATTTCTGATTCATTTGAGAGTGAAAATAATAGTATACCAGCAGCAGGATGATCGTGAGGACTCATGAAATAATACAAAAGCATCTAGTAACATTACCAATAAGTTGTAATGATAATTATTATTACTCTTACTGATAGTAGGATGAACCAATTTGGGTGCCAGTGATTTGCAACCTATAAAGTGCTATGAAGATGGGAAATATTGTTATTATGGTGTCTAGTGTTAACTGAATGCCAAAGAGCTCGGTAGAAAGAGAAGCAAACAGGAAATCAGGAAAGACAGATTCTTTTTTCTTTTTTTAAAGATTTTATTTATTTATTTGAGAAAAAGAGAGAGAAAGAGTGCATGAGCAGGGTGAGGAGAGGCAGAGGGAGAGGGAGAGGTAGAATCCCTGCTGGAGCAGGGATCCTGATTCCAGGGCCGAGATCAGGACCTGAGCTGTAGGCAGATGCTTAAGTCGCTGAGCCACGCAGGTGCCCCAGGAAAGACAGATCTCAATGCTAAGCTTGCCACTAATCCTGCACGGTGACCTCAGGTCAATCTCTCCCAAAGCCTCAGCTTTCTGTATTGTAAATGAGGCAGGTTTTTTTTTTCTTTTTTATTTAAAGATTTTATTTATTTATTTGACAGAGAGAGAGATCACAAGTAGAGCCGGGAGGAAAGAGGCTTCCTGCTGAGCAGAGAGCCCAGTGTGGGCCTCAATCCCAGGACCCTGAGATCATGACCCGAGCTGAAGGCAGAGGCTTTAACCCACTGTGCCACTCAGGTGCCCATAAGTGAAGCAGTTTGATTAGATTATCTTAAAGATCAATCCTCCCTCTGAAATTCTGTGATTCCATGGATGCTGGAGCAAATAAGTGACATAGCATAGCTTACAGACTTCTTGGAATACAGTGGAAGGTCCATATGTACTATGTGTATCAATGGTCAAAGTTAATCTCTGACCTGATAAAAGTTAACCCCAACTGCAACAATCAGAGAGAGCCATCTGGGGGCACCTGGGTGGCTCAGTGGGTTAAAGCCTCTGCCTTCGGCTCAGGTCATGATCTCGGGGTCCTGGGATCGAGGCCTGCATGGGGCTCTCTGCTCGGCGGGGAGCCTGCTTCCTCCTCTCTCTCTGCCTGCCTCTCTGCCTATTTGTGATCTCTCTCTGTCAAATAAATAAACAAAATCTTTAAAAAAAAAAAAGAAAGAAAGAAAGAGCCATCTGGGGGAGTGCAGTGGAAAGGCAAAGTACTCCATCACACCTCAGGAGTCTTGGAGGACATCCCTGTGGCAGAAGGTAATAATTTATGTCTATAATGGCGATACTAAAGTAGTCAGAAGAAAGGTCAGATCATACCCAGCAGCTGCATATTTAGGCAGAGAAGTGAGTCCAAGAATCTTAAGATGTTTTGGTTTTGTGCCTTGGGGGATAAGAATGTGCTGGGAGGTCCTCCACTCAACTCTAAGGGCTCCTTGCTTCCCACGTTGGTAATGTGCCAAGCACCTGCTACCGGCTGGGCATAGATACGGTGGTGAGCTCGGGCTCACTGAGACACAGGCTCTATTCTCGAGGAGCTGACAAAGTGTTGGATAAAGCATTCTAACTCTAGGGGATACTTTTACCTTTTCTGTATAGTCCTGTACGGTGCTAATATTGTTTGTATGTTATTTGTCCATTGTTCTGTGAAAATACAGCTGCTTATGTATTCAGCTCTGACTTGCTTCTCCACCCTCAGCCCTCCAGCAGCTTCTGGACACTCAGTATTATCTCTTCATGGCAGCTGTTCCAGAAGGAAGAGTCATCTGTTGCACTTTTACTTACTAGGGAGCCCCTCGAACTGGTTTACAGAGTAGTTCTGGATTCTTTCTTTTTCTTTTCAGAGGACTCATCTGTTCAGATATGGCTGCTTGGTCTCATTCTTCAGCAGGGCTCCTTTTTTATTCTTCCTGTCTGCTCTTCCACCTTACCCTCAATTAAAACAAAATAACCAGAAATGGTAACAAACTAGAGGGATGGTGTGGTGGCAGCTCTTCCATGGATAGGCTAAATATTTCTTTTGCTACTATAGCAACTACCATTGAATGCCTTGTCACTTACCTTTGAGGCTCTTTGGAAATGCACAAGTTATTTTGCATATTACTGCTTAAAATCACCTCATTTAGTTAAGACACTTTCATCTCCCTCCAAGATTCTTTTTAAAGGGACTTTTACTATTTTCTTCAGACAGTGTTAGGCATGTAGAATGCCGCATTGATAGATTTCCCCAAAACTCACTGATTTTCATATTCCACGAGAATGACAAGGCTATTATTAAAACCACAATAGAAAAAATTTCCATAAAAATACTTAATAAAATATAGAAGACTTGATGCTTAAAGATACTTCCAATTATCTGGAAAATTGATACTAGATAATTGAGTGCTTATTTAACAATTTGTTACATAAACATTTATTAAATGCCTTAAAGTGTTGCATGTGCAAAGTACTTCAAACATAAAGGAGAATAAGAAATGGTTGTTACAGGGCGCCTGGGTGGCTCAGTTGGTTAAGTGACTGCCTTCAGCTCAGGTCATGATCCTAGAGTTTTGGGATCGAGCCCCACATCGGGCTCCCTGCTCAACGGGAAGCCTGCTTCTCCCTCTGCTTGTGTTCCCTCTCTCACTGTGTTTCCCTCTGTCAAATAAATAAATACAATCTTAAAAAAAAAAAAAGAAATGGTTGTTACTCTCAAGGAGTTCAATTGAAAATTGCTGGTTTTATATCTTGTATAAATAACAAATATTTTACAAAATATTTTCAATATGCGACAACTCATTTCGTCCTCAGGACAATCAACCCTTGTCTCACACTTCAAAAATTTGAGAGCTCTTGTTGCTCACTGTTATTTGGCAACCAGAACATTCATTCTGATTCCTGGCTTGATTTTATGTGCCTAATGACTAAGAGTTCACAAAGCAGTTCATTGGAAACTTTTTTCATCTTCCGACTTTCTAGTTCATGTTCCTCTTAGGCCTGAGTTCCCTCCTGAGAGGGGTTGAGCGCTAAAATGACTTTTCAGGGCGCCTGGGTGGCTCAGTCTGTTAAGCAGCTGCCTTTGGCTCAGGTCATGATCCCTGGGATCGAGTTCTGGGATCGAGTCCCACATCAGGCTCCCTGCTCAGCAGAGAACCTGCTTCTCCCTTTCCCTCTGCTTGCTGCTCTGCCTACTTGTGATCTCTGTCTCTGTCAAATAAATAAGATCTTAAAAAAAAAAAGACTTTTCAGGTTCTCTGACAGTGACCTCTACTATGCACCTGTGGTGGGGACCTGGTTCTTGGATTTCTCTCCTACCCAAGCTTCTAGGCCATAATCTCAGAGGTTCATTTCTCCTTCATTTTTGCTTTTTTCCCTTTATTCCACCCCTGATCATTTCTTCCAGGTCATTTGCTATCTTAGACTATTTTCCACCAAAAAAATTAAAGAATTTAGCAATTTGGGAATTATCCTGTCTGATGCTTTCACTTTATAGAGGAGGAAACTGGGGCCCACAGCCATCGTTGTAATGCCAAAGCCACATAGTTAGGTGGTAGAGTTTGGCGATGTTTGGCGATGTTCTTTGACCAGATGTCTTTTAAAGACCTTGAGGTGTGTTTAAAAACCATCTGTCAAATGAAATATTCTTCTCAGGATTACGTGCTTCTCTTGTTAATATATAAATTGTGGTAACCGATGCAACAGAAATCTACCCAGTTTTATAATATTTCACAGATTATGTTGATATGTTTTTCTAGAGGGTACCTGTTCACCAAGGAATTAAGTAGTCATTGAGTCAATTATTGACCGTCTAATATGTGCCGGGCATAATAGAGGCATCAGAAATATAAAACCCACCAGCTTTGGGCTTGCCTTTAATTGAAAGTATTCTTTGGATCTGTGTAAGATCATTCAGCGGTGGATTCTAGTAGCTGTATAATTTTAGTGTAAATAGTCCCACAAATGTGAGAAAATTAGTAACAAGAATTGAATTCCATCAAGGTGTTGATGCAGACATTTAGCCTTTACCTGTGCATTTAGGATTTCTCAGTACAGAGGACCCAAGCACCGCTATTTACATATCATCAGGTATTTTTTTTTATATATTTTATTTGACAGAGAGAAACACAGCTAGAGAAAGAATACAGGCAGGGGAGTGAGTGAGGGAGAAGCAGGCTTCCCTCTGAGTAGGGAGCCCGTTGTGGAGCTCGAGACTCCTCAATCATGACCTAAGCGGAAGGCAGAAGCCCAAAGCCTGAGCCACCCAGGCACCCCATCAAGTGTGTGTTTATTTTATTTTTTAAAAGATTTTATTTATTTGACAGAGGGGGGGGGAGAGAGAGAGAGATCACAAGTAGGTGGAGAGGCAGGCAGAGAAAGAGGAGGAAGCCAGCTCCCTGCTGAGCGGAGAGTCCAACGTGGGCCTCCATCCCAGGAGCCGGAGAGATCATGACCTGAGCCGAGGGCAGAGGCTTTAACCCACGGAGCCACCCAAGTGCCCAAGCGTGGTTTAAAAAAGTCTCCCAAATTTGCTAGTAAAATGTCAACGGAGCTTAATCTAGGCCGCTCTATTCCTTTTGTTTTCTTTCCTCTCCAGTAACCTCCACCATCAGGGAGGCCCGGGGAGGCCCAGGGAGGCCCGGGGCCCAAGGAGCTCAGACCCCAGGGCAGCACGGCGCGCTGTGGGTGTCATGACCCAGGCCGCCGCCCGCGGGGGTCGGGTCGCGGCCCCCGGGCGCCTCCCCCCACCGCGCCCCCGACGCTCTTCGCGGTCCCGGGGGCCGGGGCGGGGCCGGTGCTGTGCCCGCGCTTCCGGCCCGCTCCGGCCGCCCCTCGCGCGCCGCTCGGCTCCGGGCCATGGCGGCGGTGGCTGGCGGCCGGTTCCTCCCTCGGGCGTGGCTCTGCAGGTGGGGCTCGACTCTCCCCCGAGCCGGGAAAGGCAACCGAGGGTCCCTCTGTAACCCGCCGCTTGCTCTGTGTTGCAGGAGGGCGGGGCCGGGCTGTGGCCGCCACTACCGCGCCGCGCTCTGCGCCGAGCTGCAGCAGCCCTTGACCATCGAGGAGGTCGCCTCCCGCCCTGTCCGGCCTCACGAGGTAGGGAGGTTGACTGGCCTAGGCCCGGGACCCCCCCACCCCCGACGCTCCCTTTCACTCTCCCCTCGGTCACCACACACCGCCGGCGGGCTGCAGTACTGAATGGAGTTCCCAAGTGCTCTGCTAGGGGGCGACCGGGAGCCTGGAGCGCAACTCCGTCTAGGGTCGGATCGGAATGGCCCTTTATGGGTTCCCAAAAAGGTCACAAGTGCCGAAGGAAGACTGCTCCCCCAAACTCAAATGTAGGCCTCTTGCTGAAGGCCCCAGAGCTGTTGCCTTAGAAACAGACAGTTCTGCTTTGCACACGACTTTGCATAACCCCTTGCAGGTTATTGGTTTAATACACAGAAATGGATCCCATCCTTGACTTCCTCTTCAGGGTCAGCATTTAATGATCTGTTCTTCCTCCTCCCCCAGACCAGTCCGGTAACGTCTGCCCTATAATTCTGAGCACGTGCCTTGTGTTCTTCTCTGGTGCAGTACCCTGATTTGGGGTGAGATTAGTTTAGGATTGTGGGCATTTCCAGTAAAATGTGGAAGTTGCGTTGGCCCTTCCTGGTGATCTCTCTGGTGACACAATGTCATCTCAAATGGAGAATGAGAACCTCTGACAAGGTGAAGCAAAAGCAGTGAGCCTCAGTGTTGGGAACCCCTGGTGAGAGGGGGTGGGCAGCCACAGCCCTCCTGTGTCAACTTCACTAGCAGGGATGCCCTTGCGAAGTGGATTTGAGTGAACATGTGATGGCAGCCGGTCTGCTTCCTGGGATTCATGTGCTGACAGATGTTTATTCTTGAATCATCTTTGAATCTAGGGTGGAGTGGCTTGAGGATCTACCTGGGTCATACATGTCAACCACTGGTGCGTCATGCACGCAGTATGCGCAGCCTAAAGGCTGGGCTCCTTTGTTCTGTTCTTTGCCCAGACATTGCCTCCTAAGGAATTAGCTCATGGGAGTTGGGTCTCTGTGAGTTTACTCACCATCAACTCCTCATACTCTGGAATGGTGCCTGGTACATGGCAGGCACTCCAAACATCGTTGAATGGATGCATTTTGTCCCTAGAAATGTCTTCTCACCCACATGGCTTCCTCTGTAGAAATGAGAAATGTAAGCAAAGAAATGAATGTCAGTGATTCTGTCTCTCAGCCTTCATTTTCTCCTGTTTCTTGGCCCTGTTCTCAACGTGTGTCCCCAGAATCACCTGGGGCTTGTTAAAACAGATTGCTGGTCTCTGTCTCTGGAGTGTCTGATTCCTTAGGTCCAGGTGAGGTCTGAGAATTTGAATGTTTCAGTGAGCTTCCAGGTGACCCTGAAGCTGGTGGTCTGGGAACCAGACTTTGAGAACCACTGGCTTACAGGGTCTAGAAAAAGTGCTGGTTACACTGCTGCAGGCCTGCCTCTGCTCTCACCTGGGCCTGGAGCACAGAAGCTGGGGATCTCGAACTGGCCTCCACGGTGATTGCTGATCCCAGAACAGCTGGCCATGTTACCCTTCTGCTTAAAATCCTTAATGGCCTCCTAGTGTTCCGTGCAGACTCAGAACCTCAGCAAAGACCACATCCTTGCATGGTGTGGTCCCTGCTCTTTGGCCCCATCTCTTTCTCCTCTTTGTGCTCTAAGCTCACTGGTTTTTCTTTTGTTCCCATCACAGGGCCTTTGCTCATGCCATTACGTTTGGTTGTGTTAGCTCTTCTTAGTTCAAGTGTTCCTTTCTCAGAGATGTTTTCCTTGACTTCCACAAAAGGTTAAATCACCCCATTATGCATTTTCATAGCACCGTATATTTCTCTCTTTAACAGTTTGTGTAGGAGTTGTAATTTAATCACATAAATTATCACAGTTACTTGGCTAATGTCTGTCTTCTCCCATCCAAGTACTAACCAGGCCCGCCCGTGCTTAGCTTTCCAGATCAGACTAGATGGAGTACATTCAGGTGGGATGGCTGTAGACAGATATCAGATATCCACCATACTTTTAGCTCCATAAAGGCAAGAACCTTGTCCATTTTGCCTCATGATTACACACGGGCACTTAGTTCAGTCCATAGCATATAGTAGACATTCAGGAAATATTTTGGTGCAATTGAATGAACTTTGTCTCCATTGACATGGACCATTCTGCTTTTTTGCTGTCCCCCCCACCCCCCACCTTTTTTTCCCTAAAGATCCGGCTGAGGAGGGAGCCCGACATAGGGCTTTATCCAAGGACCCCAGCATCATGACCTGAGCTGAAGGCAGATGCCTAACCGACTGAGCCACCCAGATACCTTGTGCCGCTATGTTTCCTTTGCAGGTCAGAGTTGATATTCATTTCTGTGGAGTTAATTTTGCTGATATTTTGGTCTGCCGTGGTCAGTATCAGGAAAAGCCCCAACTTCCCTTCACACCTGGTGAGTATGAAGGGGCCAAGTGACTGCTTGGGAGAGAAGGAACAGAGTTTTGAGAACTGTGTGCTGCTCAGGCGGGACACTTAGCGCTGCTTGCCTGCCCTCAGTGATGCTTTAAATATTTTATTTATTTATGTATTCAACAGAGAGAAACACAGTGAGAGAGGGAACACAAGCAGAGGGAGCCAGAGAAGGAGAAGTAGGCCTCCCACTGAGCAGGGAGCCCAATGCCGGGCTCTGTCCCAGGACCCTGGGATCATGATCTGAGCAGGAGGCAGATGCTTAACACCTGAGCCACCAGGGACCCCCCCCCCCCCGCAGTGATGCTTTAGATACATCAGTCAGCTTCACCCCTGATTAGAAGCACGAGATTGTGAGGCCCTTCACTGTCTGGCCCCTAGTTTTATCCCTCATCTTAACATTGTGCCTGGCTCGTAGCAGATGCTCAATAAAGACATTAACAATGCATAAATGAACAAATGAATTTTTACATATCATGTCCAGCAGACATGATTGAAATCCTCATTGGCCCTTGTCATTCCCTTTCATTCCTTATGAGTGCCTCAATATTGGTTTTTCACTGAAGGATCATAGACATCTGTTTGCAGCGAAAACTCTCAGTCCTCACAGACACATTCCCAAAGACAGCTAGTATCAGAGGATCAGAAAGAAGAAAAAGAGTTTATACATTTCTAGCAGTCCACGGTCTGGTTTTAATTATGCCCAATCTGATTACCTTTAGATCCTGAATATATGGACACATGACTGCTTTTCATTGTTGAAATTTAAAGAGATAGAAGTATAGCTTATTGTGTATATAGTACATGTATATTTTATACAGACATATACTATTAAGGATACAGTGATTGCAAAGTAGTTGCTGTGTTTTGGCCTTGGGATGTTTGGTTGTGTCTCAACATTTGGAACCATTTCCCTCTGTTTGTATTTGCTGATGTGCTGAATGGGGGCGGGGAATGTCAGAGTCAATTGACTTATTCCTCTGGCACCTCAAGTGGGAAATGTATGATCATTAAATTCAGAAATTTTGGAGGTGGAAGAAGAATAGAGCCGGTAACATCAGTTCATCCAAATTGAGCCAAGTACTGAATGAATAAATATAGTTAATGTCCTTGAGGGCCTCATAGTCTACAAGAGGAGACACAGAAACAGATCACTACAATGTGATGAACATTGTAATTGGGGTGCTGTAAAGAGCCTGAGGCCCCAGTGAAGCAGGATCAAAAGTAGTTGTGTACCTGTGACTCTCGGTGTTTTTGCTCATTCTTGAAATTTCCATTTGTAAATTGGTAAGAATGGGACTGCTGTCACTTTTCAGGTTGTGGTCATGAAATCTTAAGTTCACTTTCCTGTGCTTTGTGTACAGCAGTCCTCCCGGGGAGGGGTCTAGAGGGAGTTGGGAGGCAGCGGAGGGGTGGGGTGGGAGGGACGACACTTAGGCCCTCGCAGCTGTGGAAAGTGGATAGAATGGCCTGTTGATCAGGCTTTTCTCACATCTCCGTCTTGCTGGGCTTTATATATAACCTACTGTTTAAACAATTTGCTTTAGGAATGGAGTTTTCTGGGACTGTACTGGAGACAGGCACAGATGTCCGCACAGTGAAAGAGGTAAATGAGCTGGATTCTAAGGAATTGATGTGTGTGTAGCCATGAGAAATGTGCTAACCTCATTTGCAGCCAAAGGGTCTTGCTTCTCTTGGCCTTTGCCAACTACACCAGAGGGACACCAAGATGGGTCGGGGGGAGAAACTAATTCTGAATTGGAGGAAGAAAGCCAGTGGAAGTTCCTGGCTTCCTAAAACCTTTTATTAGTAAAGAAGACAGCACGTCAGTCTTTAGTTACTGAGAGGATAGAACATTCTCAAGTTTCAGCCTCTTGTGAGAAAAATTCTGGGATTCTAATTAATTTCAACTTTTTCCTCACTCTGTCCTATCCAAAATGTGGTCGTATTGTCTTGGCATCCTGGTGAGGGTATTGAGAAGATGGCTGAATTATTTACTAAATATTAACTCTGAATAGATAATTAAGGCAAACCTGCATCTTATGGGTCAGAAAGAAAGATTTTCTTTCTTTTTTTGATTAATTTGGGAAGAGGTAAATGGCAAGGCCATGCATTCGAACAAGCTCTAAATGGTACTTTCTCTTCAGGGAGATCGAGTTATTGGTGTGAGTGGCTTTAATGGTATGGCTGAAGAATGCATCGTTGACCAAAAGGTATCCCTAGCTCTCAATATGCGCATGCTCCGAGATTTTTTTTTTCTCCTTTCTTTTCTTTAATCTCCACCTAGCTCTCATTCCTTGTTACCCTTCTCTCCCGCTTTGTATTTGTTTCTCAGCCAAGCACTTCTTTCTTTCAAATGCTAAAGCCCTTTTTTAGTTGGAGTGAGGACCCTTGCACAGAGCTTTGTTTGTGTGGAGCCCGGAGATGAAGAAGGGCATTCCCCCCCTCCCCCAGTCCTGGAACAACTGACTGGCTGTCCAACTGGGCCATAGGTAGTTTTGGTAGAAAAACTGGACTGGGGCACTGAGCTGGATATAATAAGTTTCTCCCCAACATCAAGCTCCTGAAAGAGGTAGTTCTGGGAACCGGGCCAGCGGAGGTGGGGTGGGGGTGTAGGCTTGTATAAGATGGAAACGGCGGCCCCTAGTGGTGAAGACTATGCATTTTTTTCCCCACAGCTTTATTGAGGTAAAACAGACTTGGAACCATCCAGTTCATCCAACTCTGTCATGGCTTGCTTAGTTTTGACGTCTGTTGGGTTTTGGCTCCTGACAGGCTTGGTTCCTTCAAAAATCAATCACTCAATTGGATGATAATGTTTACAGCCTTTAGGAACAGGTACATGGGCTTAATCCCTAAGTTACTGTTATCTCTTTTCATAGGCACTGTGGCAAATTCCAGAAAGGGTTCCCCTCCGTGAAGCTGCTACCCTGCCTGTATCTTATGGCACTGCTATTTTGGCCTTGGAGCATCGGGCATGCACTCGGCCTGGGTAAGAGGCTCCGTAGGCAACCCAGGGCTAGTGTCTCTTTCTGAGATCAGAAGTACCCAGTGAGACCTTGCCCCTTCCTCTCTCCTCCCTAACCCTTAGCTCTTGTTCATTTGGTGTGAGGAAAGGCCAAAGGAAAGTAGTGACCTGGAATGGGGGTCCAATGTCTGAGATGGAATGATAGACTGTGAACTTGGCCAATATGAATTTGGGGAAATAGCTGTTTCAAATCTGACTACTTTGGAGATCACCTCCTAGAAAACCTACATTCTCTTTTCTTTTCTTTATTTAAAAAAATATTTTATTATTTGACAGAGAGAGAGAGAGCCCGCACAAGAACAGGGGGAGAGACAGGCAGAGGGAGTGGGAGAAGCAGGCTCCTTGCTCAGCAAGGAGCCCGACATGGGGCTCAATCCTAGGACCCTTAAGGCAGATGCTTAATCAACTGAACCACCAGGTGCCCTGAAAACCTTACATTTTTTTTTAAAGATTTTTATTTATTTATTTGACAGAGAGAGATCACAAGTAGGCAGAGAGGCAGGCAGAGAGAGCGGAGGAAGCAGGCTCCCCGCTGAGCAGAGAGCCTGATGAGGCCCTCGATCCCAGGACCCTGAGATCATGACCTGAGCTGAAGGCAGAGGCCACATTTTTTTTTTTTAAGATTTTATCTATTCCTTTGAGAGAGGGAGAGAGAGTGAGAGAGAGAGAGAGAAAGCAGGAGAGGAGAGAGGGTCAGAGGGAGAAGCTGACTCCCCATTGAGCAGGGAGCCCGATAATGACTCAATCCTGGGACTCCAGGATCAGGACCTGAGCCAAAGGCACACACTTAACCAACTGAGCCACCCAAGTGCCTCAAACTTTACATTTTAGAGAGCTGATTTATGTAAATGTGTTTCCAGTCTGGTTTTAATGGAGTCCTGTGGTATTTGTTTCTGTGAAGTGTGGTTGGTTGTGCCTAACTGGGGTATTTCAAACTCAAAGGTGTAGAACCTTCCCCACTTTCCTGGAAATATATGCCTCTTGCCCTTCTCAGAGAGACTAAGAGTTGCTCCAGAGAAGTGACTTGAGTTGAGCACTGGGCATTCCTTGATCACCACCTTCTAAAATTCAGCAACGTTTAGTATGACAATGATTTTAGGACAAAATTTCTGAAGCAGAAATTAGAGCGGTAGCCCAAGGGAAGGGTCGTCCCTGTCAGGAAGAGGCTCCCTAGAGAGATGAAGGAATATTTTTTCCTGGCAGGTCTTCAGCTGGACCAAATTTGCACTGATCAGGCTGTCACATACAGAAGCCAGCCCCCAGTGGAGGACGGGGATCCCTGAAGGCGTGAATGAAATGGACTTTCGGTTCTCTTCTTGCCTTTAAATGTTCATGAAATCATATGACTGGATGATTTTTGAAGGTTTCTCAAGTGACGTTCATCTTTCTCTGGCAGAGAAACTGTTTTAGTGACAGCAGCAGCTGGAGCCACAGGCCTGGCAGTGACAGATGTGGCCACAAACGTTCTTCAGGCTCAGGTATTTGCCTGTTGGGGTCTCTGCTTAAAAAAAAATCATACGCCCAGTTTTCAAACATAGAATATATTCATTCATTCGTTCATAAATATGAGCAAGGCCCTGGGGATATAAAGTAACCCAGAGTAAGGTCTGGCCATCTATTTGCCTGCAGACTGGTGAGGGGACATGGGAGTAGATGTCCTTGTCCTTCCCGTTACTGGAACCTGGCAAGAGCTCACTTTCTTCTTGGCCTCTGCAGATTCTGTTCCCTCTCCCTATTATGCTCTTCTGAACTATCTCCCTCTGCACTTCAAGTTTAAACTCCCGTGTCCCTTCTTTAGAGAAGAATTCTTTGTCCCTTAGGGGATCTTAATCTCTCCTCCACTCCCTCCACTCCAGCTGTTTATAGAAGACCTCCTCACACCCAATACTTCTTTCTTTCTTTTTTTTTTTAAGATTTTTTTTTTAAGTTTACTTACTTGAGAGAGAAGGCAGAGCAGAGAGCCTGATGTGGGCCTCGATCCCAGGACCCTGAGATCATGACCTGAGCCGGAGGCAGAGGCTTTAACCCACTGAGCCACCCAGGCACCCCCTGTACTTCTTTCATGGTACACACCTCAGTGTGTGGTTAATCCTTTCCTCAGGTCATAATTGGATTACTGTCTCCCTCCTACTTGACAAGAATCCCGGTGAAGGGTCCCAGTAGCTGGCATGGTGCCTAGACCATAGTAGGCACTCAATAGCTATTTCTTGAATGAAAGAAGAAATAAAGGAAAGAAAGACCCAAGTCTCTGCAGAGGCTTTGCTCTGAGACTGTGGGTGTCAGATAAGGAGGATTTCTTGGGACAGTAAGCATTTAAGGTGACTTCTGAAAGACTGATAGAGGTTGAATAGAGGAAGAAGGGAGGTGAAGGCCATTTTAGTGCGGGAAGGACATGTTAGAAGATAGAGACATGGGATTTCCCAGGATGCATTCAGGGAATTGCAGGTAGCATCTATGGAGCAAGGGATCTGGGGGTAAGGGACAGATGGTTGAAGATGATTCTATGGAGGTAGGCAGAGACACAATCATGAGGCGCTGAAGAATTTGAATGCTTATTGGAAGCTCTCAGGATCCACTAAGGACTTTAAACTGGGAAGTACTATGATCATATTTGCATTTTGCCAAACTCTTTCTGGTAGCAATGGGGATGCGAGATGGGTCAAAGTCAGGGCTAGTCTGGGGGAAGTAGAGCAGCTTCTTGGAGCAATCCAAGCTGGTGGTGATGATACTTGAATCAAGGCACTGGAAGCGATCAATTGAGTGATGCTAAAGTAGAAGGAAATATGTGTTTGATCCTCATACGGCTGAAGGAAGAAGGACTTTGAAATTAGTCTGACCTAGGTTCAGATTCCAATGCTGCCTCCTGCTTAATTGCTTCAGTTTCCTCATTGGTAAAATGAAGCTTTCCTCATATGGGGTCGTTGTGGGAATATTGAAATCACACGTGCAGTATGCCTGCTAGAGGGCATGGCATGTGGGCAAGAATCTCTTAAAAAGGGAACCTGTTATTATTAGACATTGAGTGGGAAGGAGCAAACTAGGTTAACTTGTGGATTTGCCATTTATTGCAGTTGAGAAGACAGGAGGGAATGGTGAGCTCAGTTTCGGAAGCATTAAGTGCGAGGTTTCTGTGGCGTGTGCCATTGGGATATCCAGAAGGTACTGAGATACCCAGGTTTGGAGATAATTGGATTGTTCCAGAATTTCTGCAGGTGGCATCTCTCCTTGCTTTCATCAAGTTATGTTTGGGAAGGACATGTGTGTTGTGAAAGCAGTCTTGGCTACCAGGAGGCTCTCCATGGACTAGTAACACATTTCCTGCCAAAGCCATGGCTTCTAGCACCTCTCAGTACGGAGACCAAAATTAGTCTCCTTGTCTAGAACCACTATTTGCCATTTCTAGGAAGATAAAATTGCACCATTTGTTTTGATTAGTGATAGTAGGTTAAGTAGAGAGAAAACATTCACTTCAACTCAGATGCTAAAATTAATTCAAGCTGTATATTCTTCAGTAGCCATAATGGTTTTCTGTAAAAGCAAGCAACAATAAAAGAATAAAGATAACTTTAAAAATGTCATCATTCCACCTACTTGGTTATTTTGAGAATAACCTCCATTCACAGCATTTCATATTGCTTTCAAAGTGACTCCACACCAATTATCTTACCCCCAATTCTAACAAACCTCTGGAGATGGATAATGTGTTTATTATCCTTACTTCACAGATAAAGAAAGTGAGGTACCAGGGGAGACAGGTTCGTGGCAGGTGTCGCTGGCGCCCCTGTGAGAGTAGAGATTGGCCTCCACTTCCTGACCCTAGACTGGTGCCTGCCCTGTGTGGCACTGTGTGAAGGTACTTGAGGGGAGCTTTCAGGTTCAAACAGTTATGGGTGCATTTGAAATCTTCTAAGCACCCTGATGATCTTGTGTGCTTGAATGCAAATTCTGAATGTCACCTTGGGGCCAAACTGCCGGGCCTGGTGGATGCTGTCCAGGGATAAGGCACGTCCAGGCAATGCTTATGTGTTGGAAGCATTTCTGGAAACTGCCAAACCCCAGACCTCCTCACAGTATGGCCCATGGCCATCTTTGCCAGGCTTTAAGCATGGTTTTCTTAGGAGCTGATGGAGTAGAAATGCATTGGGTTTGAATGGTTGTTGTCCCACGTGGTACCTGGCCAAGCTTGTGTTAATTACGTAACCTCTAGGTCTGTGTCTCCATCTATAGAATGGGTGTCATTATACTTCACCTGTAATGTTCTTAGAAGGTTTAAATAGAATAAATGATGGTATATGTGTAACAATAGATTCAATTTATCTAGTACTTTGTTTTCCAAGTGCCCTATGCACAGTATTCCATTTGATTTTTGAAGTAAATCTTCTTTTATGGATGAGGTAACTGAAGCTTAGGAAAGCTGGTGGGCTTTGTAGAGCTTAAAAGCATGAACTCTAGAGATGGACAACCTGGGCTTGATCCCTTGAACAAGTTACTTAACTTCTTTTGCTTCAGTTTTTTCATCTCTAAAATGGGGATGCTCATAATGTGAGTATCACTGGGCTATTAGGATTAAGTGAGTTGTGAATATACAAAAAGCATTTAGAAGAGTACCTGGTACACAGTACGTATTACATAAGTATTCCTTCTTACCAAGTCATTTGTCTGAGGCAACACTGCTGGTTAGTAGCAGAGCCAGGATTTGAACTCAGGTCTTTCCAGCTTCAAGATCTTCCTACCGAATCATGTTTTACCCTCTGAGAAGCCTTTTGAGATCTCCGTCTAGATTGGCTACCTCTCCTTTGCACTTCTGCAACCCTTGTACTTCCCCACCTTTACACTGCTGTATCTTGCTATCTTGACTCTAAGCTTGGGTATCTTTACTACTTGACTCATAGGTGCTCAGTGAATGATGGTTTCATCCATATTTGGGGAAGACTTTCTGAGCGTCTCCTGAATCTCCTAGCTAGACTCATTGGGGTTCCAGGAAATGTGGATCCCATGGGCAGCGGGTGTGGAGGGGCCCATGTGCTTCTGCTGCATGTTGGCCCTGATGCCTGGGATTGATGCAGATGGTAGGGCGGCAAGGTCACTTTGGTTTCCTTGGTTGGTGGGAGGCTGGGAGGGCAGGGGGAGTCCCCTCTTGGTACGTATTTTGGATCACCAGAAACTTTGCGTTCTCCATGCAGGTGATAGCTGCGGCTGGAAGTGACGAGAAGTGCAAGCTGGCGATGCAGAGGGGTGCGTGGTCCACCGTGAACTATAGTCAGGGCGGCCTGAAGGAGTCAGTGAGGAAGCTGGTGGGCAGTGCAGGGGTGAACGTGGTCATCGACACTGTGGGAGGAGGTGTCTTTCTGGAGGCGCTCCGCAGGTGCGTGTGGTGGTCTTTCCAGAGGGGGTTGGACCTGGGGGTGTGCTGAAAACTTTCCAG
Source organism: Spilogale gracilis (assembly GCA_004023965.1). Taxonomy (NCBI): domain Eukaryota; kingdom Metazoa; phylum Chordata; class Mammalia; order Carnivora; family Mephitidae; genus Spilogale; species Spilogale gracilis. Next base: position 93,305 of record PITA01005010.1, on the reverse strand, counting down.
ATCTGTCTTCCTTCTGGCCTTACTTCTCTTCCATTTTTGCTGCTTACTTTTCCTGTAGGCTTCGGCATCAACGAGAACAGCTGAGTGGGAGTGTGAAAAGGAATAGAAGCAGAGGGAAAATCAGGAAATGCTTAAATATAGAAAAACAAGATATCTAACTGGAAAATATCCAAAAAATGACTGCAGACTCTCTAGTTGGCAGTATTGAATGCTGTAGAAATTATGCGTGTGTTAAATTCAGCTATGCCAGCCCCCATGAATTCTCGGGATCATCATTCAGATGTTAGAATGACCCCGGTGGCAGCTCCCTAGTTCGCCATGCACCAAAGCACAGACGCTTTTGCTCTTAGTGCTTTCAGAAGCAGCCAGCGAGTTTTAGTGGGAATGTCGTATCCACACTGAGTCTCCTGTTTTTAACCAGGGACTCTGGAATGTCCCATTAATACTGGTTTCATTTCACCTGTCATCCTGGCAAGCACAGTTTTGTGGTTTGTCTCAGTTTAAAGCTGAAGAAACAGAAGCAGACAGAACAGCATGCCCACGGAGGGGACCCAGTTGATTCTCTGGCCCCCGAACATCACTGCACTGAGCTGGGCGGTACTGTGCTCAGAGAAGCAAAGGAAGGAGGGTGATGACTTCGTCGAGAGCCGGGACAGAGAACTGCTAGCTCTCATGCCCCTCTTGCCTTTTGGGTAATGGGTAGCAGGGTTCTCACAAATGCTTCTCATTTCCCTCTCAAGAAGAAAAGCAAAAAGCAAAAGCCCAGACAAAGATACACATTTTTATGTCAAAGATGTTTACAAATTTTTAAAGAAGATTTTCATTTATTTGCTAGAGCACAATCGGAGAGCAGTAGGCAGAGGGAGAGGGAGAAGCAGACTCCCCACTGAGCAAGGAGCCCAATGTGGGGCTTGATCCCAGGACCCTGGGATCATGACCTGAGCCGAAGGCAGCTTCTTAACTGACTGAGCCACCCAGGTGCCCTGCTTACAGCTTATTTTTATGTTTTCCTACTGAAGAATCCAAAGTGCTATAAGATGAGTCACCCCTGCCAGTTTGTCGGGTCAAGAGGAATTCCCAGCTGGGGATTTAATGCATGTTGCTGCTTTTTTTTTTTTTTTTTAACATTATGGTAAAATATATGTAACTTAATACTTATTGTTTTAAACATTTGTAAGTATAAAATTCAGTGGCATCAAGAACACTCACTATCCCCAGCAAAGACTTGTACCTGTTAAATAGTAACTGCTCCTCTCCTTCCCCACCTCCGTGATAACTTCTACTTTTTATCTCTGCGAATTAATGTACATTGCTTTTTTCATTCTATATATTTTATTGTGATTGAAAAAATATATAACATCAAATTTGCAATATTAATCATTTTTTACATTAACCATTTTTAAGTATATAGTTTCATCATAGTATAAAATATATTTACATTGTTGTGATAAAGATGTCCATCACTTTTTCATCTGGCAAATCTAAAATTTTTTTTTTTTTTAATGTCAGACGGGTGACGTGCGGAGGTCGTAAAAGGTTTCAGGGAGGCACATGTCACACAACAGCGTGAACACCCAGTCATCACACTTATGAACTACAAAAGGATCAGATCTAAACTTCTTTACCCATTAAATATCAACTCGTATTTCTCCCTCCCCCCTGCCCCTGGTAATCGCTCTTTTACTTTCTGTTTCTATGAGTTGGACAACTTAGATACCTCATATAAGCAGGATCATACAGTATTTGTCTTTTTGTGACTCGCTTATTTCATTTAGCCTAATGTCTTCAAGGTTCATCCATGTCATAGCATGGGACAGCATTTTCTTTCTGTTTAAGGCTGCACAATATTCTGTTGTCTGTATAGAACACTTTTTTTTTTAAAAGATTTTATTTATTTATGTGACAGAGAGAAACACAGCTAGAGAGGGAACATAAGCAGGGGGAGTGAGAGAGGGAGAAGCAGGCTTCCCGCCGAGCAGGAAGCCCAATGTGGGGCTCGATCCCTGGTCTCCAGGATCATGACCTGAGCTGAAGGCAGTCGCTCAACCATCTGAGCCACCCAGGCACCCTACAACACATTTTGTGTATCCATCTATTGATTGATGGACATTTGGGTTGCTTCGCACTCTTGGCTGTGGTAGCGGCTGCTGTGAGCACAGGAGTGTAGCTAACTCTCTAAGACCCTGTTTTCGGGGATTTTGGATGTAGATGCAGAGTGGCGCTGCCGGATGTTACGCTAGTTCTAGTTTTGATTTGCTGAGGAACCTGCATACTGTTTTCCAGTTGCACCATTTTACAGTCCCACCAGCAGTACATAAGGGTCCCAGTTCCTCTGCATCCTCGCTAACACTTGTTATTTTCTGTTGTGGTGGTTGTTTTTTGTAGTAGCCATTCCAGTGAGTGTGAATATTTACAAATTCCTTTTTTTTTTTTTTTTTTTTTAATAATTTCTTTTCCTTGTCCTTTCTTCCCCCAGCCTGGCGTGGGAGGGCAGGATCGTGGTGGTGGGTTTTGCTGGAGGAAACATTGCTTCTGTGCCAGCCAACCTTCTGCTCTTGAAGAATATCTCTGCCATGGGACTGTACTGGGGCCGATACAGAGAGCAGAACTTTCCCATCTTCTCCAGAACCCTGTCCTCGGCTCTTCAGTATTGCCAGCAAGGGTGCATCCGGCCACACGTTGGAGCCGTTTTCAAGCTGGAGGAGGTGAGATGCTGTGAAGGGATGCGATGTGGCTAAACGCCAGGCCCTAACCGGTGTCAAACGACTGGGCAGTTTCTGTTTGGTTTCCGTGAATCCTCCTTTTCTGGAATGAAAGTACAAAGCCAGTGCAGAATAAGGGGTGTAACAGGCTGCAGGGGGACTGGGTTTCTCTGGGTCTTCTGGGTTGTATGATGGTCGCCTCAGGCCTAGTGAGCCCCCAGGGAGGCTGAATTTGCGCAGGCCAGGGATGAGCTGGATTTCGAGGGCTTTCCCTACGTCACTGGTTTCTTAAGCCGAGAAAGTGATGGCACTCTGGAAAATCATTTACCCGTGTTTATATGAACTCTGAACTCAATAATATACAAGTCTAAGAAGGAAGCATTTAACTTGACCTTTGATTTTAGAAAACGGACGCTCTGAAGTACAATCAGATGATCTAAGCTGAGGTTCTGTGAACAAAACACTAAATTATGCTGCGCTTCATAGGGGCGTAATTCATCCATTAGTCACCGTAGTTAATTTTGTTGGCTATTCATTCCCTTTTTTTTTTTTTTTAAGATTTTGTTTATTTATTTGACACAGAGAGAGAGAGATCACAAGTAGGCAGAGAGGCAGGCAGAGAGAGAGGAGGAAGGAGGCTCCCTGCCGAGCAAAGAGCCTGATGTGGGCCTCGATCCCAGGACTCTGAGATCATGACCTAAGCTGAAGGCAGAGGCTTTAACCCACTGAGCCACGCAGGCGCCCCCGCATTCCCTTTTTTCATTCCCCATCAGTCCCATCAGTGTGGCTTAAACTTCCTCCAAAGTGTAATTGTGCGTATTCATATGCAAGGTAGTTGTAAATGTGAATCTGTTAGGCATTCACTGGGAAGTCCTTTTCTTCTTTTCTTTTCTTTTCTTTTCTGTTCTGTTCTGTTCTCTCTTTCTCTCTCTCTCTCTTCTTACACAGCTAGAGAGGGAACACAAGCAGGGGGAGTGAGAGAGGGAGAAGCAGGCTTCTCGCTGAGCCGGGAGCCTGATGTGGGACTCGAACCCAGGACTCCAGGATCATGACCTGAGCTGAAGGCAGAGTCTTTTTTTTTTTTTTTTAAAGATTTTATTCATTTATTTGACAGAGAGAAACACAGCCAGAGAGGGAACACAAGCATGGGGGGTGAGAGAAGGAGAAGCAGCCTTCCCACCAAGCAGGGAGCCTGATGCGGGGCTCAATCCCCGGACTCCAGGATCATGACCTGAGCTGAAGGCAGTTGGCTTAACCAACTGAGCCACCCAGGCGCCCCTGGAGGCAGACTCTTAACAACTGAACCACCTAGGTGTCCCTCAAATACGGTTTTCTTTCTTCCTCTTAATTTTTCGTGTGTCAGTCCAGAGGGTCGCTTTGGGTGATAGAAAGAGAACCCCACTGGCCTTTGGAAAACTGGTCAGATTCTACTTCCGGCTTTGCTTTCTGGAGTTCTTCCTTTCTGACCTGTAGTCTTTTTTTTTTTTTTTTTTTTTAAGATTTTATTTATCTGACAGACAGAAACACAGCCAGAGAGGGAACACAAGCAGGGGGAGTGAGAGAAGGAGAAACAGGCTTCCCGCCGAGCAGGTAGCCTGATGTGGGCCTCGATCCCGGGTCTCCGGGATCATGACCTAAGCTGAAGGCAGTCGCTCAACCAACTGAGCCACCCAGGTGCCACCTGACCTGCAGTCTTGACGCCTCTCTACACGGGGGGCCACAGCCAGGATGTGGGCAGGTGGAGGGAGACCTGAGTGGCCTGGGCTCTGGGAACCCCTCCACTGCAGGGGTCTGAGTAGCTGCACATTTTTACCTTTGCACTCACCTTTTTCTTTTGTGAAAAGGTTTAGCAGCTTAAACACTTAAAGATCACCGGTTTCAAGAATTTCTGCATCCTTTTCCATCTTGTGCCTTTTATCACATGTCTTGCGAGCTGAGGTTTGCATTACCTGTAGCTCACGTGTACCTGTTGATAGAGGATGAGGACAATGAGGACAGACGTGCAAGCATTGTCTAGTCCTAACGGCCTCTTCTCCCCACTGACCTGTGTTCCAGTTGCTGCTCAGGCAGGAGAGAAAGCCAGACTGGGACTACTGTCTTATTTATTTTTTAAATTATTTATTTATTTTTTAAACATTTTATTTGTCAGAGAGAGAGAGAGAGAAAGTACAAGCAGAGGGAGTAGCAGGCTCCCCGCTGAGCAAGGAGCCTGATTCCTGGGATCATGACCTGAGCTAAAGGCAGCCACTTAACTGACTGAGCCACCTAGGGGTCCCTGAATTGTTTTAATCACAGTAAAGTTCTCTCTTCTCTTAAACATGAATTAACTATCTAATTACTAACTTCCTGTCAGCTTCGGTTTGCCGGGCTCCTTTCCAGTGCAGGCTCTGTGTACAGGGTTAATCTGGTTCTTCCCACTCTGCTGACCTCCCTGCTTTCCCTGGGCCCTCTCATGAGGCCATTCTCCCTAACCATTTCATCTCATGCACACACCCTCTATTTATGATTTCTTCTCTCTTATTTTCCCATATGTCGGCTATTTAGAGGACTAGGAATAGAAGTGGCCGTTCTCGTGCCTTAGATGTGTGCTGTTGCTCAGGAACTGTGCTAAGCACTTTGACATGCGTTTTCTCATTTCGTCTTCATAATGCTCCCTTGAGCTATGAACCATTTTCATCACATCTTACAGATGAAGAAACCAAGGCTGCTCAGTATTACGTAGTAAGTGGCAGAGTTGCAATCTAGACCCGGGCTGTCCCGACGCTAGTATCGAGCTTCTTCTGGCTATGTCAGACTCTCCTCAAATGAGCCAGGAAGTTGCTTCTTAGAAACCTTCTTCTAGAGTATGAAGTTTGTCCATCCATCAGAGAATTATCTATGTGAAAGAGCTCTCTTATAGTTAAAACTACCAGGAATTCTTGAACTTTCCCAGGCATACCAGAATTTATATATTTTGTTTTTTTAAAATGAAGATGATTAAATGAATGTATATGGTTAATTTCACTTAACTCAGGTAATATTTTTCATATAAATCTGTTAACATGTGAGAAAAAATTATTTATTAGAGGCTGCCTGGGCTGAGAAAATGACCACTGTACATATGTATACAAGTGTATATGTGTAATAACCAGACATACCAGTGCTCCCTAGCTTTCTTTTCTCCTGAATATACGGGTTTATAGATTTGACCTTGATAGTTGATATTAATCACTACATACTTTGTAGTCACTAATAGCCTGTCTAATAGGCACAAGGTATGAGCTCCCATAGCATTCTGTGTTTTCTTTGTCTACTTGCGATTGTTCAGTGCTTGTCATTCCTATAGACCGTAAACTCCACATGGGCAGGGGCCACGCATCTCCTTGTCTCCAGTTCCTGGCAGGCACTCATGTATCTGTTGAATGGCTTCAATCTGTTTATGGCTTCTCTGGGGAGGTCCCCCCGGAGCTGTGACCAGTTCTGGATCAGTAACACATACCGCCTTCCTTGATTCACTTCACGTTTTCCCTCACCCTTGCCTCCCGGGGATTGCAGTGGAGCATTAGAGTGCACTTCTTTTTTTTTTTCCCTGAAGATTTATTTGTTTGAGAAAGAGAGAGAGAGGGAGTGAGAGAATCCCAAGGAGAGTCCCTGCTGAACGCAGAGCCTGACCCAGGGCTCGGGGCTCGATCCCACAACCCTGAGATCATGATTTGAGCTGAAATTAAGAGTCATATGCTTAATCTACAGAGCCACCCAGGTGCCTCTAGGGCATATATTTTGACTAGACTCTATTTTCTAAATAACCCAGGCTGACACTTAGTTTTGAAGATTTATTTATATTTGTGTTTCATAATACATGCCTTGATTTTTTTTTTAAAGTTAGGTTTATTGAGCTGTCATCTACATTTAGTAACATTCACTCTGAGCTTTGACATATAGTCATGTAACCACCGTGCTGCAATCAAGAGACAGAACATTTCCATCACTCTGAAAAGTGCCATTGTGCCCCTTTGTCACCAGTCCCCTTTTCCTACCCCACAGCCCCTGGCAACCACTGGTCTGTTTTCTCTCCTTATACTTTCACCTTTTCCAGAATGTCATATAAATGGAGTCATACAGGAGGTAGTCTTTTTTAGTCTGGCTTCTTTCAAACCTTGCATAATACTTCTGAGGCTCACCTATGGGTGGTTCCCCCCGCCCCCTAAGATTTTATTCATTAGAGAAAGAAAGAGAGGGAGCATGAGAGGTGGAGGGGCAGAGGGAGAGGGGGAAACAGACTCCCTGCTGGGCAGAGAGCTCCACAGGGGCTCCATCTGAGAAGCACAGGATCATGCCCTGAGCTGAAGGGAGACACCTCATCCACTGAGCCACCCAGACGCCCCACCCAGGGTCTTGCTTATTGAGTAATTTGTTACTTTTTACTGCTGAAGAGTGTTTCATTGTGTGGCTGTTCCACAACTTATTTTTTCATTGATCAATTAATAGTTTGATTATTTTTAGTTTTTGATGATTATGTAGAAGCCTTCTATAAACATTCACATTCAAGTTCTGTATAGACATTTTTAAAAAAAATTTTTTTAGGACTGGTGGGGTGCCTGGGTGGCTCAGTTGGTTAAGCAACTGCCTTCGGCTCAGGTCATGATCCAGGAGACCTGGGATCAAGCCCTACATTGGGTTCCCTGCTCGGCGGGAAGCCTGCTTCTCCCTCTCTTACTCCCCCTGCTTGTGTTCCCTCTCTGGCTGTGTTTCTCTCTGTCAAATAAATAAAAAATCTTAAAAAAAAAAACAATTTTAGGATTGGGATTTCTGCATCTTGAGCTAAGCATGTTTATTTTTAATTTTTAATAAATGTGCACAGATGTATAGTTGGCTTTATTTACAGAGCAGGTTTATTCCCCCCAGTCTCCAGGGGCACCTAGTTAACATCATTAGATAAGAATGTCAGTTTAAAATAAATCTGTGCAGAATCCTATAAATGCCAGTTATTGATGCTGCTCAGAAAGAGGCACACTTGATAGTATCCACTGCGCTCCGTCTTCGCCTTGTTACAAATACTTAGGATGTCTCTACTGCCCGAGTTTTAAAGACATGGCCACTATTATCACATTGCTACCAAAGCCCATACAGAGCATGTGGGTTTTCTATTTTCTGGTGTGTTCTGTGTGAGACACGGTGCTTCAGCATGCATTATCTGTTTGTACACTTTGGGATTTTGTACTGATTTCTACTATACATTCAACTTTTATTTATTTATTTTTTTAAGATTTTATTTATTTGTCACACACACATGAGGAGTGAGGCAGGGAGAAGCAGGCTTCCCGCCAAGCAAGGAGCCTGATGCTGGGATGCGGGGATGAGGGGATGCGGGGATGCAGGGATGCGGGGCTCTATCCCAGGATCATGACCTGAGCTGAAGGCAGACACTTAACCACTGAGCACCCAGGGGACCCTACCTTTAACTTTTAATGAACTCCCAGCTGAGTTTCAGAGTGGTGGCATTATTTTGCATTCCCACCAATAATATTGTTGGGCATGTATTATGAAACACAAATATAAATAAGTCTTCAAAACTAAGTGTCAGCCTGGGTTATTTAGAAAATAGAGTCTAGTCAAAATATATGCCCTAGAGGCACCTGGGTAGCTCTGTAGATTAAGCATATGACTCTTAATTTCAGCTCAAATCATGATCTCAGGGTTGTGGGATCGAGCCCCGAGCCCTGGGTCAGGCTCTGCGTTCAGCAGGGACTCTCCTTGAGATTCTCTCACTCCCTCTCTCTCTCTTTCTCAAACAAATAAATCTTCAGGGAAAAAAAAAAAAGAAGTACACTCTAATGCTCCACTGCAATCCCCGGGAGGCAAGGGTGAGGGAAAACGTGAAGTGAATCAAGGAAGGCGGTATGTGTTACTGATCACAGTACTGGTCACAGCTCCGGGGGGACCTCCCCAGAGAAGCCATAAAGAGCCCACTGCTTGTCGACATACTCCATCAGGAGGAACAAAGACAGCAATTTGTCTCTTCTTTAATTTGTCAAATCCTTCCCTCTTTGGATAAATGCCCCCACGAACTTCCGGGTTGCATTGCCCAGACCCCTGCATCCAATTTCTGGGGAAGCCATCGCTTCAACAGGTCCTTCAGACCAGAACCGGTCACCAGGGGGCCACAGCAGCTCCTACCCTGAAGAGCGGTAGAGGCCCTTCTTAGAATCAGCCCTCCAGCCAGGGACAGCTCAGGACCACAAGTGTTAGGAGATGGGCCCTAAGAGAGGGTCTGGCTGGATGACGGCTGGGATCAGTGGTGTGAGCCATCACTAGACAAGGATGACGAGGGGCCAGGCCCCGGGGCAAATGTCGCTGGCAGAAATGGAGAGCCCCAGAAACTGGGTCTGGAAGAGTGGGCTCAAATTAATGTATCTTCTAAACTTAGAGAGTAATTTAATTTTTAAGAATATTCCACAGATATACTCAGGAAACTTCAAGTAAACAATTTCTATCAAATTTATTCATGTGTTGGGCGCCTGGGTGGCTCAGTTGGTTGTGCGACTGCCTTCGGCTCAGGTCATGATCCCGGAGACTCGGGATCGAGCCCCACATCGGGCTCCCTGCTCGGCGGGAAACCTGCTTCTCCCTCTCTCGCTCCCCCTGCTTGTGTTCCCTCTCTGGCTGCGTTTCTCTCTGTCAAGTAAATAAAATCTTTAAAAAAAAAAGTTTTTATTCATGTGGTAACCTCACCTGACTTATGACAAACAAGGTCAGATCTTGGAGATCGCAAATCCTACGTCTGGTTGAGACATGTGTGAGCATCTCCCTCCAGAAAGCAGACTTGGCACCTCTGAATAAGGCCATCACCTGGACACATCATGGGGGCTCATGCATGGCCAACCCGTCAGGGCACAGATGCAGCACTTCAGAAAATAATAAATTCAAGATCTAAAGACCGTCTCTCTAATCCTGCCCATGAAATGTACATGCAAATGTGTTACAGTTCATGGGACCTGCAAAAGCTCAACTTTGTATTTTATAATGGCCCGGTATTTTGCTTTACACAATATAGTGTTTGCTATGTGCTTTTACGTGTGTTATCTTATTTTCTTCACAGCCTCCTTAGTAAGCAGAGTATATAACTGCCCCCATTACAAGTGAGGAAATTCAAGCATATAGCCCTTCATACTGTCAGATTGTTTTCCTTCATTTTAGCCATTCCAGTAGCTATCTGCTGGTATCTGATTGTGGGCTTAATTTGCATTTCTCTCTTGAATAATGATCTCGAGTGCCTTTTCATATGCTTATTTGTCATCTGTATCTCTTTTTTGGTAAAATGCATTGACTGACTTTTAAAAGAAGATTCAGATCAACTTGTATTAGAGCAATGACATGATAAATATAATTCAACTGGGACTGTGTATCACTAACTAAACATTCTTACCCTTTAAAAACAATTGCACTCAGACCCAAGTATATTCATTCACTCATGAGTTCATTTTGTCCATCAGCTTTCATGGGGTACATTCTGTATGCCAGTCAATAAAAACTAAGACTTAAGGAATATTTTTTGTTGGAAAGCTCTCAGGACAGGTTTATGATAGGGGGAAGGGATGGTTTCTAAGGAGGCATGAGTCAGCATGATATATTTTGGGAGCTATAGCTTACTCTGATTATTCCTGCTTGATAGGCTAATTAAGAATTCCAGTAGCGTAACCCAATACAAAAGCAATATCCTCACCCTACCCTCACATTCCGGGTTGCATATCCCCAGAGACAAATTTAATTATGGCTTCACCCACGGCGGGGAGGGTTTTGGGAACAGCCTATGGATCTCTCTGGGGAGGAGAGCTTCCTTCTCAGCAGTGAGTAGAATGCAGAAGGAGGAAAATGTCCCCAGGCTTCTGAATTAGCTATCAAAAGACTGGGGTCTAATGCCCTGCACTTTCCTTCTGTTTCACTCAGAACCTTGTCACACTTATTCAGCATCCAGTTCTTAAGGCTACTGTTGTCTCTTTTCCCAGTCCAGACAGAAATTACAGGGTAGAGAGGGGACAGAAGTGGGTTATTTTGGAAGCATCTATAATCATAGCAGAAGTGGCAACTGGACACAGAAGTAACAGAACACCTGAGAAACAGAAGGGAAAATCACGGATGTTCAAAGTTCTAAGACTCCCAGATCTATGGAACAAAAAGCATATGCTTCCCACCAATGTTCTCTTTCAGAGAAGGGAGGTAAATGTGTGCTGCATTTTTATAAATATTTATGTGCAAAATGATTAAAAAGAAGCTCTAGCATTTAAAGGGACAACTTTCTTTGTATGTCAAGGTTTACTTGTTAGGAGATTTCTTATTTCTCTAGGATGCCAAGTAGAAGAAGTATCAGTCTTTCAAGTCATGCTTGCTTTCCCGAGTATTTTCTGTCATTGGGCTGTGACAGATCTCTGGGAACAAGCACCTTCGAACTGACAGGGAGAGAGGCAGCTGTGAGTCACCTGAGCCGTGCCTCCGAGCGATGGTGATCGACAAGGCAGGGATGCGTGTTCCAAAGCATGTGTCTTAGACCTCTTCCCCCTCCTTTGAGTAGGTCTGAGTTTGCATGAATTGGAAAGGTCTCTGTAAGGCACAAGGACCTGCCAGACAGATGTTTTTGAAACCAGGAATTTTGTGCAACAGAGAATTATTTGTTTGATTGGTTGATGGGTTTCTCTTCTTATTTTTATTATTATTTTTTTCTACACTTTCGGGGAAGGAGTTCGAGGGGGAAAAGTGGTTATTCGTATTTCTCATTTCAACGCACATTTGCATTGTTGGGCCATCTTTTGTTTTTACATTTGTGGATTTCTGGGTGTCTGTATTTCCTTATCCCCTTTATCCTCACTGCCTACTACCGCCCTCCTCTCTTTCTCCTCTCCTCAGACTCACTCTCTGCAGTATGTTTGGTACATGTCCCTGGATTTATACTTCCTTGTAAAACATATCATTTTTTATGTGCTAATTTATTTTCAAGTTACACAAATAAATAACAGCTTAGGGTTGTGCTGTAGACCTTGTTCTGTTCCTTCACTTTTCCCCCAGGGCTGCTGTCTTGAGACCCACTTCTGTGGCGGGTGCTGGTTCCAGGTGGTTGCTTCCCACTGCTGCGCAGGAGGCCGTGCTGTACACCTGCCGTAGTTTACACACCTGCTTCCCAGTGATGCACGCTGGGCTTGACCTCGTTCCCTGCCACTGTAATCAGCACTAGCATCCACAGTCTCACAGTCAGGACTTGTGCAAAGCTGCTTTGGGAGCATTTTCCCGGGAGTAAGGTTCTTGGGTCACAGGAGGTATGCATACTTAATTGGACAGCAAACTGCTCTCCAGGATGACTTGACCAGGTTATGCCCCTGCCAGCAGTGCATACCAGTTCTTTTTCCGCCACCCTGTTGCTATGTAGCATTGTCCTACTTTCTGATTTTTGCCAAACCAATAGGCATTAAGTGGCATCTTATTATTTTAATTTGCATTTCCCTGATTGCTAATCAATGTAAGCATCTCTTTATAGATTTGTTAAATTTTCCAGTTTAGCAATTTAAGTCCTTCATGCAGTTTTCTACAAGGCTTCCTGCCTCTTTCTTACTAATTTGCAGAAGTTCCTTGTGTAATCTGTAGTTTGCAAATTGTAATGTGCATACAGATCCCCTGGGGATCTTGTTAAGATGCAGATTATGATTCGGTAAAGGTGGGAGGGGGCTCAAGATTGTGCATTTCTAATAAGCTCCCAGATGGCACAGAAGCCTAGGAACCACCCTGTGAGTAGCAAGGTTCTAGATGTTAGTTGGAGACTTTGCAAAAGTCTGTCCTTCCAAATTTGTCATTTCTCTATCACCTTTGTCTCAATTAATTTAATGTAATCAAACATTGATATTTTGCCTTGTGGGTTAGTGCTATTCGGGACATGTTTCAAAACTCCTTTATCATATCTGGGCCACGGTGATCTTCTCTTTTTCTCTACTAACCTTTTTTCTTTTTTTAAAGATTTATTTGAGAGGAAGAAAGAGAATGCATGAGCGGGTGGTGGGGGGGACCAGAGGGAGAAGGAGAAAGAGAATCTCAAGCCAACTCTCAACTGAGCATGGACCCCAATGTGGGGCTCGATCCCAGGACCCTGATCATGACCTGAGCTGAAATAAAGAGTTAGCTGCTTAACTGACTGAGCCCCTGCGTTGACTTTTTAGATGAATTGGAGAGATCTTGATATTTTTACAATATTAAGTTGTCTTATTTTTAAACAGGGATATATTGCCATTTATTCAGAACTTTCATGTTTTTATTTATTTTTTATTTTTATTTATTTTTTTTATTTTTTAAGATTTTATTTATTTATTTGACAGAGAGAGAGATCACAAGTAGGCAGAGAGGCAGGCAGAGAGAGAGAGGAGGAGGCAGGCTCCCTGCTGAGCAGAGAGCCCGATGCGGGCCTCCATCCCAGGACCCTGAGATCATGACCTGAGCCGAAGGCAGAGGCTTTAACCCACTGAGCCACCCAGGTGCCCTTGTTTAATTTTTTTTAAGATTTTATTTATTTATTTATTTGACAGAGAGAAACACAGCTAGAGAGGGAACACAAGCAGGGGGAGTGAGAAAGGGAGAAGCAGGCTTCATGTCGAGCAGGAAGCCTGATGTGGGGCTCGATCCCTGGTCTCCGGGATCATGACCTGAGCCGAAGGCAGTCGCTTAACCAACTGAGCCACCCAGGCACCCCTATTTTTTTAAAGATTTTATTCATTTATTTGACAGAGAGAAGGAGAGCAAGAGAGGGGACACAAGCAGGGGGAGTGAGAGAGGGAGAAGCAGGCTTCCCGCTGAACAGGGAGCCCGATGTGGGGCTCGAACCCAGGACTCCAGGATCATGACCTGAGCCACCCAGGTGCCCCAAAGAGCTTTCATGTTTTTCAATACATTTTTTTTTCATGTTTTTAAGTAGATTTTAAAGTTTTTCTCCATAAAGTCTTGTGGATCATGCTTTGTTATGTTAATTAGAAGTAATTTGCTGTTTCTGTTGCCTTTGAGAGCACTATTTTATTTCTGTTATATTTCCTAGTTGATTATTTTGATACAGAGAGATGTCAGTAATTTTTGTTAGCTGATCTTATGCCTCGCAATCTTGCTGACCTTTATTATTTGCTTGCCTTTTGCTTTGGTTAGTTTTTCTACACAGATTATTATATTATATGCAAATAATGACATTTTCCTCCATTTTTTGCTTTTTTCAATTTTAAGTTTTTGCATTTATTGTTTATTACATATCAAGAGACTTTGCTTTTTCTTTTCTTTCCTTTTTTTAAAGATTTTATTTATTTGACAGAGAGAGATCACAAGTAGGCAGAGAGGTAGGCAGAGAGAGAGGAGGAAGCAGGCTCCCTGCTGAGCAGAGAGCCGGATGTGGGCCTTCATCCCAGAACCCCGAGATCATGACCTGAGCCGAAGGCAGAGGCTTTTAACCCACTGAGCCACCCAGGCGCCCGAGAGACTTTGCTTTTTCAACAGTTTTAGGTTTATAGAAAAATTCAACAGAAAGTATAGAGCATTCTCATATATTCCTTCTCCCACCATCCAGTTTCCACTAGTTAACATCTTTTTTTTTTTTTTTTTTTAAGATTTTATTTATTTGAGAGAGGGAGAGAGAGGCAGAGAGCACAGAGAGAGAGGGAGAAGAGGCTCTCTACTGAGCAGGGTGCCTGATGGGGGGCTCAACCCCAGAACCCTGGGATCATGACCTGAGCCAAAGGCAGACACTTAACCTGCTGGGCCACCCAGTCGCCCCTTATTGTTGAGTTTTAAGAATTCTTTGTATATTTTAGGTATAAGTTCTATATGAGACATGCTTTTTTTTTCTCCCAGGCTGTGGCTTGTCTTCTCACTCTCCTTAGTATTTTGGAGAGCAGAAGTTTGTAATTTTATGATGTCCAACTTACTAGTTTTCTGTCTCTCTCTCTCTCTCTCTCTCTCTTTTTTTTTTTTAACCAGTTTTTTTCTCTTATGGATCATGCTTTGGTGCTCACTGGTGCTCACTGCTAGCGTGATGTGGATTTTTTTTTTCCTGTTTTCTACTGAAAGTTTTATAGTTTTGCCTTTTACATGTAGGTGTAGGGTTCATTGAGTTAACTTTTGTGAAAGATGTAGGGAGAGTGTCTTGATTCATTTCTCTTGCATGTGGATGTTCAGTTTCTTGAAAAGACTATCCTTTCTCCATTGAATTCCCTTTGTTCCTTTGTTAAGGATCAGTTGCCTATATTTGTGTGGGTCTATTTTTAGGCTCTAATCTGTTCCATTGATCTGTTTGTCTATTCTTTCACTGGTATCATACTGTCTTGATTACTGTGGCTGCTTCTTAATTTATGTTTTATAACCTTGTACTTCTAAAAAAATAGGGGTTTGAGAGAGATTGCGTTTCAGTTACACTGGAAACAGGACAATTTTTAATAAAATGATAAAAATTGTAAAATATTAAACTATTGATTCTTCTGGCGGTGTCTGTCTTCTTTCAAAAACTAAAACACACAGAAATATTACGATAGAGTATGGACAGGCCTGAGAACTTTTTACCTGCTGTCATTTATCTGACAGCATTGAAAACCATTCTTTGGACAGAAAAATTCCGAGGTTGGGTTATTCTTAAATATTATTTTGTTTCCTTGAGTTTGGTGATTAATTATTTAGTTAGTATTGCATATTTTTTTTAAAGGTTTTATTTATTTGACAGAGAGAAACACAGCCAGAGAGGGAACACAAGCAGGGGGAGTGAGAGAGGGAGAAGCAGGCTTCCCGCTGAGCAGGGAGCCCAATGTGGGACTCGATCCCAGGTCTCTGGGATCATGACCTGAGCCGAAGGCAGTCACTTAACCAACTGAGCCACTCAGGTGCCCCTAGTATTGCATATTTAGCTGTGTATAGTTCATTGCAGACTTATCGTAATATTTTAGCTATTTTAAGACTCAAACTACTAGCTACTGCTTGTTGAAATATGCAAGTATGACCATATATTTTTTTTTTATTTTTAGGTCAATGATGCCTTCCTTCATGTGACACAGCGCAAATCCACGGGCAAGGTGCTTATCTCCCTTAAATAAATCCTCACCTCAGCAGCCAACTCAGCGTGTCCAAATCCAAACTCATCATCTTCCCAAACTCATTTTCCTCCTGTGTTTCTAAAGGTGTTACCACTTTCCTTACTAATCTGGTCTCGGAATCTTTTAGTGTCGCCTTTGATTCTGTTTTCTTATTTCTCATAATTAGTGTGGCATATACTTCATTGCCCTAACTTGGACGTCTTTGGGAGTGAAAGGATGCTGTTAGTAGTTTAACCAGGAAAGCAGGTGTCCCAGGCAAAACGGGATATATGGTCATCCTGTTCATAATGCATCTGTGGCCAGTTTCTGTCATCTTCACCTTGAAGATAGCTCTGATCCCTGTATCAGCTTTTTCATTCTGCCTAATTATGTCTCATCTGCTAATTCCAGTAACTTGCTAACTGGCTTTCCCACCTTTAAACTGCTCCACGCCTCCATCCTTGTGATACGCTCTTCCCATAGTGACCTTTCCAAAGCACAGCTATGACTGTGTTTTGACTCAAAACCTGCAGTGACTTCCCATTGTCCACCTGGTGGGAGTTCAGACTCTTCGAGCTAGGATTCTTTATGCCCTTGGTTTTGCCCTGCTCTGCTTTATGTTATAGACCTCCGGCCCCTCTGTCTGCACTTACATTTCCTGCCAAGCCTCCTTTGCTCGGCCCAAGCAGTTTCCTCTACTCCTTTATCTCTGTCAAACAATAAGCCCTCCTGACTTCCAGGACTGACCTCTGCCGCCAATGAGCCTGTCATCTCAGGAGGGCCATCATTTCTTCCTTTCCACCTTCCTGTAGCTTTTCCCCCCAGGATTTGTCACATTCTGCTTTGCACCCCAAGGGAACAGCTGGTCTGGTAGAATGAACATGGGATTCTACATCTAAGATGTGGCTTTGAACCCAGCCTTGCCACTTCGGAAGTGGTTACTGAAGGTTCATGAGACTTCCTTTTCTCACTGTAAAGTAGATATTATAATATCTACCTCATAATGTTGCCATGAGCAATACGTGCAGTGGTTGGGCAACGTGCCTGGTGCATGGTGAGCTATTAGCGAATTCTAGTCACTTTTACTTCTTTCTTTCCTCCTTTCCTAGTGTAGCTAAGTCCCTCAAGAGCGGGTGCCATGTCTGATTCAACTTTGTACCTCCCACGATACCTAGCGCAGTGAGTTACCCTTATTAAATACTCAATAAATGGAATTGCTTCTAAATTATCTGCAAGTCAAAATTTGGGAGTAAGTAAGTAAGAATATATCATCTTGGTAATCACTCAAATGTCCATCGACAGGTGAGTGGGTATACAGAATGTGGTATATCCGAACAATGGACTATTATCTGGTCTTGAAAAGAAAGGATGTTCTTTTTTTTTTTTTTTTTTTAAGTTTTTTTAATTTATTTGACAGAGAGAAACACAGCTAGAGAGGGAACACAAGCAGAGGGACTGAGAGAGGGAGAAGCAGGTTTCCTGAGCAGGAAGCCCGATGTGGGGCTCAGTCCTGGATCATGACCTGAGCTGAAAGTAGTCGCTTAACCAACTGAGCCACCCAGGCACTCCTCTTTTTTTTTTTTTATAAAGATTTTATTTATTTGACACAGAGAGATCACAAGTAGGCAGAGAGGCAGGCAGAAAGAGAGGAGGAAGCAGGCTCTCTAAGCAGAGAGCCCAATGTGGGCCTCGATCCCAGGACCCTGAGATCATGACCTGAGCCAAAGGCAGAGGCTTTAACCCACTGAGCCACCCAGGTGCCCAAGAAAGGATATTCTGACACATGCTACAGTGTGGATAAACCTTGAAGACACTATGCTGAGCAACAGACATAAGCCAGTCACAGAAGGACAAAGACGGTATGATTTCACTTATAGGAGATACCGAGAGGATTCATAGAGACAGAAAGTAGAATGGTGGTTGCCAGGACTGGGGGAAGACACAGCGGGGAGTTATTGTTTAGTTAGAAAAGAGTTTGAGTTTAGGAAGAAAAAATTTTTGAGATGGACGGTGGTGATGGTTGTATGACAATGCGAATATGCTTAATGTCACTGAACTGTCCACTTAAAAATGGCTAAAATCGTCATTTTTTAAAAAAAGATTTTATTTATTTATTTGAGAGAGAGAATATAAGCTGGGGAGGGGAGCAAGGAGGAGGGAGAAGCAAAGTCCCCCTGAGCAGGGAGCCCAGGACCCTGAGATCATGAGCCAAGTCGAAGGCAGATGTTCAACTGACTGAGCCACCCAGGTGCCCCTAAAATGGTCATTTTTTATGTTACATATATTTTACCACAATAAAAAAGTGTTTTAAAAAAACCACAACATATCACCTTCACATCTAAGTGAATCCACTCTGAGAAGAGAACAGAGTGTGAGTAGAGTGCCTGGCCCAGGTTGAAGGAAGCTCCAGTCTCTGCCTACAGTCCCCGGTCTGTGGGGTGAAGTCTTCTATAGTTCTTGGTGCTAAACTCTGTTCTCTACCCCTCCCGCTCTGTGAGTGATAATTCCCCAAAAGGAGAGTGGTGGGCTGGTGACTCCACAGGGATGCGTGTACCTTTACTCATTCTTGATGAGGTCTTCTTCCAATAAATGTGGTAAGAGCCTTTGTTTTCTGCTAAGTACCTCAGGCCATTTGGAAACAGCTATCTTCTCAGGATCTCCTGACCCAAAAACCTTTTGGAAAAATTGAATTATAAAATAGCAAGTGAAAATTTGGAAAAAGAATTTGAAACCAAGAAAGGAGCAGAAGGAGGAGGAGGGGAAACCATCCTTGCCTCTGTTGTGGGCCCACGTCATGCTTCCATGGGGCTCAGAGCCCACGCTGCACCTCTTTCAGGCCTTCTGGGAGCTGCCTGCTCTGAGTTTCCATATAATGGCATGCCTCTCCTTACCTGCTTCCCCCCAACCTTACTTCTTAAAATGAGCCTGTTTGGGGGCACCTGGGTGGCTGAGTCATTAAGTGTCAGGGTCTTGGGATTGAGCCCCACATTGGGCTTCCTGCTCAGTGGGAAGCCTGCTTCTCCCTCTCTCAGTCCCCCTGCTTATGTTCCCTCTCTTGCTGTGTTTCTTTCTGTCAAGTAAATAAAATATATTTTTTTAAATGAGCATATTTTGTATTTAAATGAAAGTCGGTTTTCAAAAATATCAAGACACCAACTCAGGCTAATTTAAAAATTTCCTGACACCCTGTGGGATAATTGAAGACAAGCTGGACAGATCCCAGGAGAGAGGAGAGGCAAATCAGGATTGGGAAAGGTGCACAGGCCCAGCTGGGAGCTACCTTTCCCTCTGTTCAGAGTTGATCAGTAGGTGTCTGTAGCCATAAAGATTGATTGTCCTCAGCTCACTAATGTCAAAATGACTGAGATTGAAAGAGGCAGTCATTAAGGAGAGCGAATTTCTTTGGGCTTAACAAGTACTGGTTAGAACCCCTAATGACCTGCTCTCTGCTTGCCGTGTCCCTGCCTCATTGGAATGATTTGATTTGAAAAGCATTTTGACTCATATTTTAGTCACCGTTTGGTTGTTCCACCACCTGAGCCATTAGTCCGGAAAAAGAATCCATGCAGCTCCAAGTGACAGCATTTATTCCACATTCAGAGACCTTCCCCAGCTCGTCCTCGCAGGCTGGCTGCTGGAGGAATCACTCCTACACACCTGCCTCTTCCCTGGCACTAACTGTGGGCCTGTCGTGCACATACCTGCACTTACTCCTCTCAGCAACCAACCCAGCAACCCAGGGGGTTCTGCACATTGCCAGTGTTTCTGTCCCCACTCCTTCTACAATCCGTGTGGCTTTAGGAAGCTATCTTGTCTCTGGCACTCTGGCAAAGACCACAACATTTATTATTTAGCAAGTGAGGAGAAATAACGGTGTCTTCGCATAACCACTTGTATTCAGCAACAAAAATTAAACTCAGAAACATTTACACTCTTAATTCTTTCACTTACTTTCTCAGATTGTTTAAGTGAATCAAAGAGCAGTGATTTTTCAAAATATTTATTGTTTATAAAAGTCATGTGAAGGGAAGGCCCAAATTAAGCAAACAAATGCTGGTGTGTCTAATTATTCTCTTCCTTTGGCATCTTTGTCACAGCCTCTGCTAGACTGAAGCTCACAGGATGCTGGCTTTGAAACTGTGCTATTGTTGAGGAACCCCATACAAAGTGATTGTTATTATTTTTATTTTTTGCTGTGTTTAGAAACCGTTTCATAAACTTCAGGTAATTGCCTCATTATTTTTAAAAATGGTATTGTGAAAATCATTACAATAATACCACGTGGCTATTGGAAAAGTCAAAGCAGCAAGAAGTTCATGAGTAGAAATTGCTCTCCTACTTTTCTCTAACCTCTCTTTCTCCCATTCTCCAGGGAGACCGCTGTAAGCAGTTGAGTGCTGGTATTGCAGGCCCTTTAAACACATACACATATATGCATACACACAGAAGGGTTTTGCTTGTTTGTTTTAAGATTTATTTGTTAGAGAACGTATGTGCATGGGGTGGGGTGGGACAGTGGGGGAGGGAGAGAGAACCCCAAGCAGACTCTGCTGTGTGTGGAGCCTGACGTGGGGCTCAGTCTCACGACCCTGAGATTGACCTGAGCCGAAACCAAGAGTTGGATTTTTTTAAAGGTTTTTTTGTTTGTTTGTTTTGTTTTTTAAAGATTTTATTTATTTGACAGAGAGAAACACAGCTAGAGAGGGAACACAAGCAGGGGGAGTGAGAGAGGGAGAAGTAGGCTTCCTGCCGAGCAGGGAGCCAGATGTGGGACTCAATCCCGTGTCTCTGGGATCATGACCTGAGCTGAAGGCAGTCGATTAACCAACTGAGCCACCCAGGCACCCAAGAGTTTTTTTAAAGGTTTTATTTATTTGACGGACAGAGAGACAGTGAGAGAGGAAATATGAACAGGGGGAGTGGGAGAGGGAGAAGCAGGCCTCGTGCTGCTGAGCAGGGAGCCAAATGTGGGGTTCGATCCCTGGACCCTGGGATTGTGACCTAAGCCAAAGGTAGATGCTTAATGACTGAGCCACCCAGGCTCCCCAGAAGTTGGGTGCTTAATCAACTACAGCACCCAGGCACCCCCAGAGTTTTTTTAAAATAAAGACATAAATAGGTTATAAAAAATAACTGATCATAGTATGCATATATACTGTTGTGTAATGTACAGCCTTTAATAAGTACTATGTCATGAATATCATTCCATATTAGTAAATACAGATGTCTCAGTCTTTTTAACAGCTACTTAATAGTGTTCTATAGTGAGGATGTGTATCATATGCAACTACTTGCTTGTTAATGGGCTTATTCGCCCAGTCACCTTGATACGGGAATCATGGCCATGGCCCTGTGTGCCACGCCTAGCGCCACGCACGGGATGTACAGCAGTGAGCGGAAGCTTACAGATCTAGCAGGGGAGACAGACATTAATTAAAGTCACAAAACCATGTCAGATTAGTGCCTTGCAAAATATAATGGGGGAATGTAACTCAGGGAAGTCAAGAGAGGTTTCCCTGAGGAAAGACCCTTCAAACTCTGAAGATGGAGGCTTCTGGAACATTTAATTCTAGGAATTTAAGGAGGCAGGGAAGAAAGGGAGGAAGGTTCTAGGGCCCTGTGGCAAATGAAAGCATGTGTGAGAAGAGCTAAAAGAAGAGGAGGGGGCCTGGAGCGGGAGCACTGGAAGCAGGTCTCATGAGGTGAGGCTGCAGGCAGGCCTGGATGAAGCAGGGACCTATGGGCCAGGTATGGGTTTGTGCCCTTATTTTAAAGGAATGTGATGCCACAATATGCTCTAAGCAGTGGTGGGGTAAGGGTAGCATGACCAACATGGCATTTTGGAAGAACCCTCCTAGCAATGGTGGGGAGAGAGTACTGGAGAGGAACAGACCAGTTCAGAATCTGTAAAAGTCAAACGGGAGAGGAGGGTGTCTGGGACTAAGGAGCTGATGATGAGAAAGGAGAGAAATAGACGGGATAGAGAGCTCTACAGGAGGTTAAAGTGAAAGGACTTGGTGTTAGGTTGGATACAAGCCGGGTTGGCGGAGGGGAGGGGAAGGGAATTGTCAAGATGACTCCTAGCCTCCTGGAGAGGTATTTGGGAAGAGGAGCATCAGAAGAGAATTAGGTTTTGGCGGTGGAAAGGTATATGATGAGGTCAGAAGATGAGTTTTGTACCTATCGAGACATCCAGATGTCAACTCTGCAGTTTCAAGTACTGTCCAGTGCTTAAAGAGAGGTGTGTCCTAGAGATACAAACGTGGGTGTCATGTGCATGGAGAGTACTGTTGGTGCCTGAGATAGGAGTGTAGAGACAACATGGAGAGAGAGGTGAAGAGGGTCTAGACCAACCGTAAATGTCCTTCCTCTCAGTAGAACTACAGAGTATTTTGTGACTGTGCTGTGGACCACTGAAAGGGACTTGGTGAGGGATGGTTGCTGCTCTCACAGAAATCCCAAGAGGTTATCAGGAAGGTGAAACGTATCTCATAGTGGACCAAACACCGTTCTCTCAATGGAGGACTAGGAACTCAGGCTCTACTTCCAGCTGTTTGACCTTGGGCTAGACTCATCTTCTCAGTTTTCTCATGTAAAAAATGATGATTGTAATATGTTTTTTCTACCTTCCATGGTTCATGTGGTGGTCAAATGAGATCGTGTATGCGAACGTGCTTTGTAAGTTGTCATTTTCATGATACATTATGGGGTTGTCTACTACTCGTGTGTTTAAATTCAATTCAGAGTTGAAGCAAAATCTGTTTTTTTCCAGCATATGTCGGGCTGACATGGAGCAAAGGAATAGTTTGATTTTTAAAAGTGTCTCTCAAATGTTTTTACATTTTATTCTAGCTGAAGTCATTGTGCTCTTTTATACAGAGTAATGGGCAAAGTGATGGGTGCTCAATGACCTGATGTACCTCAAAGACATACAGAACAAGACAAGGTCTAGAGAAGGACACCTAAATTGATCCAGAGAATAGAGAGGGTTCTTTTGTGAGAGATGATAAAAGAATTAGGGCTCTTCATTCAGGAATGACACAGGCTGAGAGGGGAATATGATTGAAATTTATAAAATAATGAAAATCATAGGATAAAAATATGAACTTATTAAATCCCAGAGCTAGGGACAACTTTACCATTTTAAAGAAATAGTTTTAGGGCAAAGTAAAAATAGCATATCTTTACATAGGAATAGTACACATATGGAACTTAATACTCTCAAAGATTGCTAGGACCAAAATCAAATATTATAAAAGAAAGATATATATTTTTGGAGGATAGTTTCATAGGAGATTATAAAATGAAATTAAAGCAATTTGGGGGGTTCTTGGGTGGCTTAGTTGGTTAAGCATCTGCCTTTGGCTCAGGTCATGATCCTGGGGTCCTGGGATCAAGCCCTGTTTTGGTCTCCTTGATCAGTGGGAAGTCTACTTCTCCTTCTCCCTCTGCTCTCCCAACCCTCACTTAGGCTCTTTCTCTCTCAAAAAATAAATAAAATATTTTTTTCTTAAAGATTTTATTTATTTATTTGACATAGAGAGAGAGATCACAGGTAGGCAGAGAGGCGGGCAGGGATTGAGAGGGAACCAGACTCCCCGCTGAGCAGAGAGCCTGATGCGGGCTTCGATCCCAGAACCCTGAGATCATGACCTGAGCCGAAGGCAGAGGCTTAACCCTCTGAGCCACCCAGGCGCCCAGAAAATAAATAAAATCTTAACAAAAACCCAATTTGGGTAAATCTTCCTGATCTTGGAGGATGGCACCATAGAGAGTGGCCATGAAGCTTCCCTGTTTCCATCTGGTGTCCTTGATCAGATCAAGAGTCCTGAGTAGATATCCCAGAGAAGACAGAGCACAGAATTACAGCTCAGAAGGCCTGGCTGCTAGTTACCTCTCTGACCCTATGGAGTCACTTCTATTTTTTTGGTACCTCAGTTTCCTAATCATCTAAAAGAAAAAAAAAAGTAATATCAACATTAAATCCTCCTTAATTATTGTGAGAGACTCAACTGAAGGGATGTCTGTGGAAGTGTTTTGTAGTTGATAAACATATCCGTATGAGCGTGAGAATTTCCACTTTCATTGTTGCATTTCCAATTCTATTTCCTTCAGGTGGGTTGACCTTCACCTTGTCCTTCCTGATCCTGGCCTCATTAGGGAGCAGTGTTTCCCAGCATAGGAATGAAGGGGAACACTGGGGGCAGGGACAATGCTCAGCCTCAAGGGAGGTGGAGAGAATGCAGATCTCTATTCTTTCACCCCTTTTCCTTCCTGTGAAGGTGGAGAAATAAAGGTAAGGAGAACTTTAAACATCTTTCTTTCTCCTTTGGTTGTTTTGGGTAGTAAGATGCCACCTAAAAAATAGGGTATTCCTGGCTGTCTCAGTCGGTTGGGCATGTGACTCTTGATCTTGGGGTTGTAAGTTTGGGCCCCAAGTTGGGTATAGCAATTGCTTAAAAAAATGAAATCTTTTTTTTTTAAGATTTCACCTATTTATTCGACAGTGAGAGAGGAGAGAGAAAGAGAGAAAGAAAGAGAAAGAGAGAGCACAAGCAGGGAGAGCAGCAGAGGGAGAAGCAGGCTGTCTGCTGAGCAGGGAGCCTGATTCAGGGCTTGATCCCAGGACCTCAGTATCATGATCTGAGATGCTTAACCAACCCGAGTCACCTAGGCACCGCCCCACACCAAAATGAAATCTTCAAAAAAATTAAAAACAAAAACCGTCAGGCATTCCAGTGTCTGGACAACTTCAAGGGTTGTTGCAGATCTTAGGAAAGCTAAAAAAATGTGAGTACAAGGCTGGATGAGAAAAACCATGGAGACTGGCTACTTATTGGAATCTATAGGTTTAGAATTTAAGGGAGAGAAGAAAAATTATGACTCTGAGATTTCCTTTCAAGATGGCCACTGTAGTTCCCTATGCTGGAAAGCCGATGGAGATCTGGAGGGAGAGACTGTGTTGTGTCGGGAAGGTCCTCTGAATCTCCTGTGTATCCCTAAGGAATCCGACTTTGGCACAGGAGATCCAGGAACAGCAGGAAGAGAGAACTGATAACAAATAACTTCTTATTTTCCCCACAGCAAATATGAACTGCTTTGCCCAGCTTTCAAGCCCTCCACCCCACCCTACCACCTCCCTCAACCTCATTTCCCATGGGGTACAGTGGGAGGAGAATGGCCCACAAGCCAAGACAGCCCTCAGTTTGAATTTTGGACTCAGTGCTAATTAGCCACATGGGCTCAGCTTCCAGTGCTTAAAACGGTGGTAATAGAAACCCCCTATCTTTGAGTTGCAGTAGGGTCAGATGAGGTTATATTTATGAAGCACTTAACATAGTGCCTGGTGTATCATGGGCCCTAAATCAGTGTCAGCCTTTGTCATGACCCATCAGTACCCTCCACTCTAAGGAGATGGACTGCTAGATGATGAGCTCCTTGAGTGCGGGGACCAAGATGTGCTTTGCTCACTGTGTGTCTGTGACATATATACATGGCCCATGAAGAAATGAATTTCTCTGCACCAAGCCCTCTCATTCCCTTTATGTTCAAGTTAGATCCATTCAGGGCCCTGCCGAAGGCTCCTTTGCTCAGGGAAACCAGCTCATATTGATCTTGTTCTCCTAGGAACTCCGACAGCACACAGTTGCGCCCTTAGAGAGCCATGGATTTGCATACTTGTCTCTTTGCGCCTTCAGCAACATTCAGCATTTAGTGAACATTGGCTATGATCAGGGTCTTGGGACAGATGCAGCCCGGGAGTATGTTCCTTTGTCTCAGGACCTTTTTCTGATACTTTCCTCCCTGCATGGGACCCAGCATAGCAATGTGCCCATCTTGCTGTTCTTATCTGCTGCTTTGGACACACAACACGGGGAGGCTTTGCAGGAACCTTTCCCTTTGAGGTCCTGGGAGACATAGGTTCTGGCACTTACGCTGTCTTCATTCTTGGGTATCTCTGAGTCGATGGGAAAGCTGTGCAGGGAGTTTGTTTTATGGCTCATTTGTCTCCAAAGACATAAAAAAATACTCAATATTTTTTCTCATCAGAGCGTCATTCATAGGTCAAGTGGTGCTGCTCTCATATGACCCAAGGGGATTGCTTAAAAGATTCCTCCGCCTTTCCTTTTGTTCTAAAATATGCAAACAAGCAGTGATGGAAGCTGGACAAGACCCACCTGACTTTCTTCCTCTGTTACTCTTCTTTTTTCTTTTTTTTTGAAGATTTTATTTATTTATGTGACAGGGAGAAACACAGCCAGAGAGGGAACACAAGCAGGGGGAGTGAGAGAGGGAGAAGCAGGCTTCCCACCTAGCAGGGAGCCCAATACGGGGCTTGATCCCCGGTCTTCGGGATCATGACCTGAGCTGAAGGCAGCCGCTTAACCAACTGAGCCATCCAGGCACCCCCCTTCTGTTACTTTTCTGAGGAAAGAGTGAAGGTCAGTGTCTTTTTTGAAGGCAGGTCTGGGGAAGGTGGCCCTGCGTGTGTGTCTCCTGCCTTTGGTTGACTTTCTGATGTGGATTCCAGGACAACGGTCTTGGTGCTGACGGAGCCAGGAACCCTGTGACCCACCAGGGACCCCTCGGTGCAGCTTTTAAGTCAGGGCCTGTCACCTAGCTGTTCCCATTGAACAGCTCCCTTTTGACTTCAGCTTCTAAAATATCTGATATATATAAATATATTTCATTTTTATCCTCTCCTTTTCTTTCAAGGTTATTTTTAAGTTAAAAATAACCATAAGGAGACCTTGTGATCCTCTTCTCAGTGACCCAGATATTTTAAGAGCTGGAGGACTGACAGCAGCTCCTCATGTGGCAATACAGGCTGGCTCTCAGGAGCCAATTAGCTAAATGCAATAATCAAATGTTAATCCTATTTCCCAAACATAAAACACTCTCCTTGTTTTTCCCTTGCTGATCCAAACCCTACTCTCCCTTCAATGCATTGTGCAAAAAGCCATGGACCTGTGGATAAAGGGTTCTGTCCCTAACTTCGAAACCTGCAAGCTGTCTGACTTTGGGCAAGTAACTTTATGTGTGCAGATCTTGGTTTCTTCTCCTGGAAAACCAAGGGGATAATTGTCTCATAGAGTGAAGGTTGAAGGCTTTGGGTCTAGTCCAGTGCCTGGGATCCACAGAAGCTTCCAAGGAAGTACTTACCAAATTCCAAAAAGCCCGACTTGAGTAATCGTGGGATCATTAGTTTCTCCTATTTGGGGATTTCTGTATTCCTGAGTCTATCTACACCATACCGTTTAACAGTTAACTAGACCTTGTCTTTCATCTGTGGCTCTAGTGTTTTCACATCCTCAAATGGTGGATAGCTTCCTTTGCAGGATGGTGCCACACATTTTATTTTTCTTGTGTCAATGTTGCAAGAAAAGGCACTTAATCCTTGATTATTGGTTGAGAGAATACATCACCCATCTTACTAAATTTGGGTTCTGTAGCACAACAGAGATTCTTTTCTTTGTCTTTATCTCTCTAATTTCACTGCCTGCTGCTAACGGTGAGATCGTAGGAAATCTGTTAGGCTTTTATGATCTTGTCAACTTTAGCTTCTCATCAAATATGTGCTATTCATTTGTTCAGGATACTGCTACCTGCCATGAACACAAAGTTTGTTCGAATTGCTTATCCACTACAAAGATGGGTTTTCCACTGAATTGGCTTTGTTTTCTTACTCACGCAGGGCTGAGGGAAGCCACCACGCTGTATGTGTCCTGGGGAGACCTCCAGGTTTTGCTGCCCTGGGACTGAGGTTTCGAAAGCAGGTCTATAGTTGCCCTCTTCTGTGGTGACAGGCTCTCAGGGGAATTAGAGATTTATTTATTTACTTGAGAGGGAAGCAAGCAGGGAGAGAGAATCCTGAAGCAGACTCCCTGCTGAGCATGGAGCCTGGCTCGGGCTTCATCCGGGACCCTGAGATCATGACCTGAGCTGAAATCAAGTCGGCTGCTAAACTGACTGAGCCCCCCAGTCACCCTCTCAGTAGATTTAATAGCAGCCTCAAAAGCCTGTATTCTTTGGGTAAGAACAGTGCCCCGGCTGTTATATCACCTCCATGAATTGCCCCATGTGAATGGCTGTGGGTTCAGTAGTGTCCCCTTAGCAAAAAAGGTATGTTGAAATCCTAGCCCTCAGTACCTATGACGGTGATGACCTTATTTGGAGTTAGGGTCTTCGTAATCATAATCAAGTTAAGAGGAGGTCACACTGGATTAGGATGGCCCTAACCCAATGATTGTTACCCTTATAGGAAGAGAAACATCTGGATAGAGAGGAGGATGGGCATGTGAAGACAGGCACAGAAATTGGAATGATGCAGCCATTGGACAAAGGATTCCAGGGATTGATTGGTGGGAGCCATGAGAACCTAGGAAAAGGCAAGGAAGCATTCTCCCCTAGTCTTCAAAAGGAGCATGGCTCTACTGACACCTTGATTTCAGATTTTAGCCTTCAGACCAATAAGATAAATTCCTATTATTTTAAGCCACCAAGTTTGTGATAACTCGTTACTGCAGCCTTAGGAAACTAATACAGTGCCCAAGAGTCTAAATATAATACAAAAGGGAGGCTTTAATTAAAGTCCATCGCCTACCCCGAAATTCTTGCTACTAATCCCATCATGCCTTGTGATTACCCTTGTGATTTCCTCAATACAACACTCCTGGGCCTCGTTCCCCACACAGCTCTGTACATATCCTTATTTGACTTTACCTCCAACCCTGTGACCCCTACCACCTCCCCCTATGTCCTCAGCCTCTTCTCTGAATGTCCCTCTCACCATTCTGCTGTATTACCCAACTCACTCCTGAGGATATGGAGATACCCCTCAAGAGTCCCAGGGCCTGCTGGTGGGGCCGGTGTCTGCTTTGCTCTTCATGGCAACTTTCTGGACCATCGTACCTCCCTGATCCTTCCTAACCAGCTCCGAAGGATTGGCCATCCAGTCTCCATAAACCTGCCATGCTGGGCCAGCCACCATCCTGCGGTCACTCCTCCTGTGCAGTGCAGAGCCCCTCTGACTCACGTCCATGCTCCTCACCATTTCTTCCTCACTCGTGCTGGTTGGCCTGCTTAGACCAGTCAGCCACAGCCCTGGCTGCACTTCAGAATTACTTGGTAAGCTTTTAAAAAACCTCAGCCACTGCCAGCTCCACTTCTGAATTAACTGAACCAGAATTAGAGGATCAGAGGCCTGGGCATATTTTAGGAGCTCCCTAGGTCATTCTAGTATGTAGCCACTGATCAGCAGTGGCTTCTCAGCCAGTTAGTCTTACAGTAATGCTCTGTGTTCCTCGTTAGTAGGACTAGTACTAGATTCATACCTGTGGATTTCTGGGCCCCCTCTCTGGCCACTAACATCTCACCTCCAACTTGTTCCCTCTGGAACCCCACTCCAGCCATTGTTTGGTCTCATTTGGTCCATCAGCCATCATCACTATACCTTGTCGCCATCCATCACGGCCCTCAGGACTTGCCTTCTGCCTCACTCGCCTGAGTCCATGGAGCAGGCTCAACTCCCTTTCTTCTCTCCACTCTACTGCCTTTACCTGGCAAATCCCCAGCTCTGATAACACTCTACTCATCTACTCATTTCTGCATCCAAGCACCAAATATCCAAATGTGGCTGGATAAAAATACACAGCAGGCTTACCGGTCTTCATTTTATGAACTCAGAGCTCAAGTGGATTCTCAGTGTTGCCTGGCAATGCTACCTCATTTCCTCAGTTCATTTGCTTCCCGCTTATTCAAGAGGCTCTTTTATACCTTCTCTCTCCAAACCAGCTCCCTCCAGGATCCAACCTTCTCACTCCTCCAATAGGCCGACCTTGTTGTTGTCTCAAGACATTTGCACTTACAGTTCACTCCACCTTCCACACTTTCCCTCAGATCTTGCCATAGAACACCCCTCACTGGATTTATCTCACCTTCTCAGGGAAGTAGTCCCTGACTCTTCTACTGAAAATAAGCTTCCCACCTCGACCCTGATACTCCATCTTCTGACTCATTCTTATTTTCTTTATAGTACTTACCACTGTCTAATAAGACATGATGGATTTATTTTTGTTTGTAGTCTGTCTCCCTCACAAGCATACAGGCTTTATGAAGTCAGTTCCCTTTTCTTTCTCTTTTTCTTTTTTTTTTTAAGATTTTATTTTTAAGTAATCTTTATCATGGGACTCGAACCCATGACCCCAAGATCAAGAGTCACATGCTCTACCGACTCAGCTAGCCAGACGCCCCTGAAGGCAGTTTCCCTCTGATCTGCCCAGTTCACCTCTAGATCCCCGATACCAGGTCCAGTGCCTGGCACACAGTAAGCTCTTAGTGAATGAAGGAGTGAATGAACGAGCTCAGAAATGTGTCTATGTTGTGTATTTTGGAACTGCTGACTTGGGAGGCTGTGAAAACAGTGATTAATACATGTGCTGGGTCTAAAGTCTGGTTTGACCTGGGCTAGCTGTGCAGTGTGGAGTGCATTACTCAGTCTCTCTGAGCTTCCATTTCCTAATTTGTAAATCGAGGAGTATCTTCTCAGTTGGTTGAAAATGTGAAGACAGGAAGAATGGCATGCAGAGAGAGGGTGTGGAATAAAAACAGTAATAATGAGGGCACCGGGGTGGTTCAGTGGGTTAAAGCCTTTGCCTTCGGCTCAAGTCATGATTTCAGGGTCCTGAGATCGAGGCCTGCGTCGGGCTCTCTGCTCAGCAGGGAGCCTGCTTCCTCCTCTCTCTCTGCTTGTCTCTGCCTACTTGTGATCTCTCTGTCAAATAAATAAATAAAATCTTAAAAAAACTAGTAATAACTAATATTATTAAGTTGCCTGTAGCACTTTTCTAAGTGTTTTACCTGTAATGAGTCAATTGCAGTTGACTCTTGAACAACATGGGTTGGAACTGCATGAGTTCACTTCTATGTGGGTTTTTTGGAGAAATACAGTACAGTGCTCTAAATGTATTTTCCTTATGATTTTTTCACAATATTTTCTTTTTGTAGCTGACTTGATTCTAAGAATGTGTATCATTACCCGTATAACATGTAAAATATGTGTTGATTGACTATTGTCGCTAAGGCTTCTGGTCGGTGGTAGGCTATTTGTAGTTGAGTTTTTGGGGAGTCAGAAGTTATACATGGACTTTTGACTGCACAGGGGGCTGGGGAGTGGACACCCCAACCCCTGTGTTCTTTAAGGACCAACTGTACTCTTCAAAACAACCCGTGATGTATATACTATTAACCCCATTTTACAGATACAGAAACTGAGGTCCAGGGAAGGGAGATTCAGTGATTTACCCAACATCAGTGGATCTAGAGCGCGGCAAAGTCAGGACCCCAGCCTGGTGATGTGGCTTTGGAGCCCGTGCACAGAATCGTTGTGGTATACTACCTCTGCTCAAAATCTTTTGGCATAACTCTCCTGGGGAGTTCGAGATGTTTTCCCATCACTTGACAGTCTTGCGGTGGGTAAACATAAGATTTTTGGGCTGCTGTATGTAAGTAATTTAGTTTAGGGGATGGAGCTTAGAGTTCTCTCAAGTAGAAACATTTGTACTTGTTTCCTGCCATGAATTTTGGGTTTAGCAAAGTCAGAGCCAATACCTCCAATCTGCTGCTAAGATTTGAAAGAATGTGCTTACGAGACCCAAAAGGTATGGAACCTAACCGTCATTGCATTCTTCCACCTTTTAGTCCATTGTTTGTTACATACAGATAGGTCTTTAACTCCCCCAATTTACCCAAGATGTCTGAGCCAAGGAAAACGTAGGCTTATGAATATATGGATGTATGCTTTTTGCACATTTTCCAAATGTGTCTTTTTTAAGTCAGGGAAAACGAGACTGCCAGACTGTCTTCAGATCAGGGTCACGAGTCCTGTGTCACTTAAGGCCCAATATCGTCAATAACAGCCTGAACAGTAGAAATATTCTTTTCTTTTTTAAAAATTTTTTAATTTTTTTTTAAAGATTTTATTTATTTGACAGAGAGAAACATAGCCAGAGAGGGAACACAAGCAGGGGGAGTGAGAGAGGGAGAAGCAGGCTTCCCGCCAAGCAGGGAGCCCGATGTGGGACTTGAACCCGGGTCTCCAGGATCGTGACCTGAGCTGAAGGCTGTCGCTTAACCAACTGAGCCACCCAGGTGCCCAGTAGAAATATTCTTAAGGAAGAAAGCTCATAATATAATATCCTTTTCTAGCTCTCTTAGCATTGATTTCTTTTCTCATCCCCCTCAAAATTATCTTATGCTTCTCTCCCTTTCCTGATTTCTTCTTATATTTACTACTGATGTTTCCCATTTGGTACTTATTTACATTCTGCTTTTCATGGATCTCTCTATGTAGCCTTCATTTCTTATAGCTGAATGATTACTATCAAGATAAAAGACAGTTTGCTAATTGTAAGACAAGGCGGCAAATGCAGTTCCTATTTAACTTTTCTTTGCATAAATCTAAGGAGGTGCTCTTTGCCTACAAAGGAAGACTATGGTAATTAGTAGTGTCTTCTCTAGTTATGACAAGTCACATTAGGCAAGATCTATGCTTAATTATTTACAGCACGAGTAATATTGGCACAATGTTGTGGAATGGTCTTGGAGAACCAGAGTCCTAAGTTTGTGTGGAACCTTGGACAAGTTATTTAACCTCTCTGAATCTCCATTTCTATCCACGATGATGGGTAGAAATAAAAATCCTTTTAGGATTAAAACATTTAAATCTACTGTGGATTATTTTTGTAGTTGAAAGTGAAAGAAAATTTCTTTCTTTTTTTTTAAAGATTTTTTTAAAAAGATTTTATTTATTTATTTGACAGAGAGAGAGATCTCTCTGGCTATGTTTCTCTCTGTCAAGTAGGCAGAGAGGCAGGCAGAGAAAGAGGAGGAAGCAGGCTCCCCACTGAGCAGAGAGCCGGATGTGGGCCTCTATCCCAGGACCCTAAGATCATGACCTGAGCCGAAGGCAGAGGCTTAACCCACTGAGCCACCCAGGCGCCCCCCTTTTAAAGATTTTATTTATTTATTTGAGAGAGAGCATGAGATAGGGGAAGGTCAGAGTTGAGAAGCAGACTCCCTGCTAAGCAGGGAGCCCAATGTGGGACCCCAGGATCAAGACCTGAGCTGAATGCAATTGCTTAACCAACTGAGCCACCCAGGGGCCCAGGACATTTCTTTTTTTTTAAAAGGTTGTTTTTAAGACAGTTCTATAATTCAGAAATTTTACCTAAATCAGCCCTTTTCCTCATTTAAGTTTAAAATCAGGAGCTTTGGGGCACCTGGGTGGCTCAGTAAGTGTCTGCCTTTGGCTGAGGTCACTATCCCAGGGTCCTGAGATTGAACCCTGCATTGGCTCCCTGCTTGGCAGAAGGCCATCTTTTCCTTTTCCCCTCCCCCTGCTTGGGTTCCCTCTCTCACTGTGTCTCTCACTGTCAAATAAATAAATAAAATCTTAAAAAAAAAAGAAGTAAAATCAGGAGCTTGCTCAGCTCCAGGATTATTAATAAATGCCAACAATATATGCTGTCTGATCCACACACATATCTACTTGCTACACGGCCCTTACAGTGATGGGACATCGTGAATTTGCTGTGATTGCTCCAGTTAAGAAAAACTCTGTGTTGTTGTGTACATAATTAAGATAATTTAATGTCTAAATGTATTCCTATATCTCGCTTCATTTTAATTCAGAAAATGGGGACAGTGAATACCTGGTGACCTTGTCCATGTTTTAATTATGTAAAATGTGTGGATTATTTGGTCACTGATTAATAAGCATCCATTTCCCAGTCTTTGGCTCTGTTACTGAAATGTAGGGATCAGTGGGTCAATTCCAACTTCTTTTTCTCAATCAGCATGTTCCTAAATGATTTCTGGCCACTGCTGCAGGCACCGTCACAACATGGACCACAGCACTCTCGGCAACATTGTGGCGCATGTGTGCACTGTGGGTCCCTCTGCACCCATATCATGGAAGGGGGATAAAGGGACCCACCTCTGACATTGCCCTCAAGGAAAGGAGGGCTGTGTGAGGGTCTGGGCTAAAAATGCATTTCTCTTTGGCATGGCTTGTCTGCTCCAGAGACGCGTGAGAACATCTTTAGAATTTCTCGAGTGTTTTGGGGACACAAAGAGGAAAAAAAAAACCCCCAAAACCCCAAATCTATTTTAAGATTCAGCAGAGGGACTGCATAGTTCAGCCCTGTAATAGTTCAGGCAAGATACCACTTGTCATAATTTTTACACAATAAAAATAGCTTTATTATTTCTTTTCTTTTTTTTTTTAAGATTATTTATTTATTTATTTGACAGAGAGAGATCACAAGTGGGCAGAGAGAGGGGAGGAAGCAGGTTCCCTGCTGAGCGGAGAGCCCCATGTGAGCCTTGATCCCAGGACCCTGAGATCATAACCTGAACTGAAGGAAGAGGCTTAACCCACTGAGCCACCCAGACGCCCAGCTTTACCATATCTTATGATTATATAAATAAAAGTTTTTCCTTGGAAAAACTGAAGTATTGGGTGCCTGCTTGGGTGGTTCTGTCAGTTAAGCATCTGCCTTCAATTCAGGTCATGATCTCAGGGTCCTGGGATGGAGCCTTTCGTCAGGCTCCCAGCTCAGCAGGGAGTTGGCTTCGCCCATCTGCCCCCCACCTCACTTGTGCTCTCTCTCTCTCTGACTTAAATAAATAAAATTTTTAAAAAAATAAAGTATGTATAAAATGATACAGAATAAAATCAAAGTCTGATTCCAACACCTGAAGACATTGTAATTAACACTTTTGTAAACTTAACATGTACTTCTCTTTAAGCACACATATCATTCTCATATAAATAATTTTATAAGAGTGATGTGATAAGGGGCGTCTGGGTGGCTCAGTTGGTTGAGCGACTGCCTTCGCCTCAGGTCATGATCCTGGAGACCCGGGATTGGGTCCCACATCGGGCTCCCTGCTCGGCGGGAAGCCTGCTTCTCCCTCTCCCACTCCCCCTGCTTGTGTTCCCTCTCTGGCTGTGTTTCTCTCTGTCAAATAAATAAAATCTTAAAAAAAAAAAAAAGAGTGATGTGATAAATGCTGCTTATTGTGAAGCCTTTAAAAAAGTTACT
Organism: Spilogale gracilis; assembly: GCA_004023965.1. Classification (NCBI taxonomy): domain Eukaryota; kingdom Metazoa; phylum Chordata; class Mammalia; order Carnivora; family Mephitidae; genus Spilogale; species Spilogale gracilis. Next base: position 58,445 of record PITA01005010.1, on the reverse strand, counting down.
TGTAATGCGTGGAGCACTGGGTGTAGGGAATGGGGAATGAATCTTGGAACACTGGAAAAAAAATTTTAAGTAACAATAAAAAAAAAGTTACTTGTACTTTTACCCATAGCTCTTGTGCATTCTCTCTCTCAAACACAGGAAGTATTTTAACTGCCTGGGATGTATCTTTTTGTCTATGTAGATACATAAATACTCATATAATTGTATATATGCATATATAAAGCATATGGGATAATATATTCCTTTTCACTCAAAATATTTCATAACAACCCCAAATAAGATAATATTATATACCTCTTTTTTTTTTTCTTGGTTAATATGCCACAGAAACTCCTCCAGGTATCTTGCTACAACTCTAACTTATTATTGTATGATATCCTAATATTCCATGACATAAATGTCTCATAATCTATTCAACCATTTCTGTATTCATGAACATTTACTTTCTCATTTTTTTGAAGTGGAATTTACTTGTTGGAAATGAAATTCATTCCATTCCAACCTCATGACTTTTTATATTATATTTTATTTTATTTTATTTTAAATATTTTTATTTATTTATTTGACAGAGAGGGAGATCACAAGTAGGCAGAGAAGCAGGCAGAGGGGTGGGGGAGCAAGCTCCCTGCTGAGCAGAGAGCCTGATGCGGCCCTCATCCCAGGACCCTGAAATCATGACCTGAGTCGAAGGCAGAGGCTTTAACCCACTGAGTTACCCACGCACCCTATTTTTTATTTTTTAAAAATATTGTATTTATTGGAGAGAGAGAGAGGTAGAGGGAGCACAGAGGGAGTGAGAGAGGGAGAATCACACTCACTGCTGAGCAGGGAGCCTGACTCAGAACTCGATTCTAGGACCCTGAGATCATGACCTGAGCTGAAGGCAGATGCTAACAGCCTGAGTCCCCCAGGGCTCCACCAGGCTCATGGTTTTTTAATGAATTAAAATCTATAATACTGATTCAAAGTCTCTAAATTTTACTCTTTCAATTTCTAATTCTGACTTTTTGGGTCAGTTGGTAACTTGCTGTCATGATTGTCTAGAAAGACAACATGATACTTAAATATGCTAAGGGGTATGTGCAGTTTCTGTCTCATCTCAGGTAGTGGCCTCTTTAACGATGACCTTCTCAATATGGTGGCCAGATCATGTTTCCAGCCTCAGGATCCACACATGAGAATCATTCCGTTGGGAAACAGCTGCTCAAGCAGAAAGGTTCTGGGCAGCTGACGTGGCATCCCAGTTTACAGAGGCGGCCAGCTGTAAGAGCAGGCTGTCATGATGGGACAGAGCAGCAGCAGCAGCAGCAGCTCCTGATTTGGGGGCAAGAGAAGTAAGTACTTATTTTCACCATTAACCAAAGCAAACTCAGACAGAAGAATGCTGAGAGGGAATCCAATTCCCACCAGAGACTCTTCTAACAGATTCATTTGAGAAACATTTGGTCTCAACCAGAGTAGAAAGCCTTCTAGCTGACACATGGTTTCCAGCCAAATGAAGAACCTCTCAGTGTCTTGTTTACAAAACAAACTTCAACTGCAGCTAATGCCCCTTTCCAGCCCCTTAAAGTGCCTGCGTGCTGCCTCAGGGGCTGTCCCCTGTGGGATGGCATGCGTAGCTAATGTGCAGAAAGAACATGGGATTTCAACTTACCCAGAAATTTTAGGCAGGTTCAGTTATGGGAAGATGGGAGGAGCCTCCGCAGTTACAGCGTCTAGGGGAGAGGAGAGAGCCTGTTAAATATTTGAAAGAGGATTCAGGTTGGTGAAAGCTGACTTGGAGGCAATGTGGAAACTTCTGTGTTCTCAGGCTCTGACTTGGGGTGAGGCATCTGCCTCCCCAATGACAAGTTAAACCCTGTTTTGGATCCTTTAGCGAGCAGTGTCTCTAGGACTGCCGTTCCCAAGGATTCCACCCCGGAAGGCATGTCCAGAGACTTTGGTGTTTTTCGAGCTCATAAACCATGTATTTATGGTTTGGTGATTTCTCTTTCTTTCTGTTGAGACCTTTTACTTTGATGTGTAGCTTGGCATGAAAACTCATTAATGACCAGTAGCATTTCTCCTTGAGTGTGGTTAACTGACAGATATTTTTGCTTGTCGCCTCTCTGCTGGGTACATCTAAGTGAACAATATGGACAAGGTTCCTGGCCCTACGGAGTTTGCTGCCCAGCAGGAGAGACAATGTTATGACAGGACGAATGAACAGTGGGCGGAGAGTCAGGAGACCTGGAATCGGGTCCTGGCCTTGGTCGCCATGAAATGAATGGGTTGGAAGGGATGGCCTCTTCAGTAATTGATTCCTCACCTAGTGTGAGTTTTTCTCTTGTGGAATAGATTTTCACACAGCCTTGAATTTACTCTATGTCCAATTTGGGAAGGGGGAAGGGTGGTGGTGGGGGTGGGGTGAGGGAGTGGCTTTCTTTATGAAATCTACCTCATGTATTACCAACCAGGCTTCATCAGATCCTGATTTTCTGTAATAGAAACTTGAAGGACAGTATCATATTGGTAGGAGGAAAGGTTTTTTTCCAAGAAAGAAGTCTTAAAGGTAGCAGTTGCATACAGATGCATCTTAAAGATCTGAGTTTCTATTTTCAAAGGGTTATTGATTGGAACAAGTACCTTTCCAGCTGCTGCTGATTTTTGAGGGGGAAAGATACAAAAGTCTGACACTAAGGAAAATGAAAATTGCTTGAAATAGGTGTGACTCACAGGCTACAACTTGAAAGAAATTAAACTGAGTAAAAAATGAGCCAGGCTGTGCTTTCAGATAGAATAGAAAATACCATAAAAAAAAAAAAGAAGAAAGAAAAAATAAAAATACCCATCTTTGTGACTGAGCAGAGCATCCTCAGCGTTCAGAAACTTATCACTATCAGCTCAGTTGTTTTTGGCTTTGAAAGTTGTGGTAGTTTCATTGAAATTTTTTTTAAAGTTTTTATTTATTTATTTGACAGAGAGAGAGAGATCACAAGTAGGCAGAGAGGCAGGCAGAGAGAGAGAGGAGGAAGCAGAGAGCCCAATGCGGGCCTCCATCCCAGGACCCTGAGATCATGACCTGAGCCGAAAGCAGAGGCTTTAACCCACTGAACCACCCAGGCACCCTTCATTGACATGTTTTAATAGAATAATGAATAAAATAAATTCCTTTAATATAATTAGCATGCATAATTTTTTTTCCCCATCAGCTTTTCTTAGCCTAGCTCACAAAATTGTCCACATGGGTAATCATACATTCCTTGTGGCCCTCTCCCTTCGCAATGGCATAAATGTACTTCCTGACCCCTGAGTAATCCCTTCTCTTGGGCTATGAACTCCATACCCATTGGCCTCCTGGTGGGATTATATCCATCAGTCACTCCCTTTTTGACTCTTTTCTTCTCTAATTGGCTTTCCACCATAGTCTTTTCTATTTTATACCAACCAACCAATAAACCTACCAACCAACCAACCAACCAACCAGTCAGGCAGTGAAAATCCCCGTGGTTTCTCCTTACTAACCTATCCCTTTTCAGACCATTTCACCCACCCTATGGAATCCGGGGCATACTTTCAAGTTCTTATATAACTTGATTTATTACTATGTTTTCTCTCTGTACCTCTTAAGTACACTCTCGTGTACTTTCTTGACACACTCTCCTTCCTTGACTTTCTTTTGTTTTTCTTCCAAGAATTTATTTAAATTCAAGCTAGTTAACATATAGTGTAGTATTGGTTTCAGGAGTAGAATTTAGTGATTCATCACTTACATAGAACAGCCAGTGCTATCACAACATATGTGCTTAATGTGCATCCCCCATGCAGTCCTTCCCCCCCCCACCTCCCCTCCAGCAACCCTCAGTTTGTTCTCTATAGTTAAGAGTCTCTTATGGTTTTCCTCCTTCTCTGTTTTTATCTTATTTTATTTTCCTTCCCTTCCTCTATGTTCACCTGTTTTGTTAAATTCCTCCTTCCTTGACTTTCTTGATGCTATTCTAACTTAATGCCTTTTCAGTCCACACGAACTTGTCGTTCTCTGCCTTCTACCTTAAGCTATTTTTTTTTTATCTTGAAGTCTCTGCTCTTCCTTGACAGTCTCATCCACATCCATGATTTTAATGATGACTTGTGTGCTGATAACACCTAAATCAAAGCACATACAACTCTTCTGGAAAGAAGCAATGTATACACAAATAAAGCCCACCCACCAGAAATGTGAGTTCCTTCAGACTTCTCTCAGGAGCTTCTGACTTATTCACTGCCCGAGACACCTCTATTGCATTGTCCTGCAGACAACTCAACTTACCGTGGCTTCCTGAACTTTCCTTCCCACACAAAACCTGCTTCTTCCAGTAAAAGACAGTTCATTCTTGATCAGGGACATAAATGACTAGGCCAAAGCTGTATTAATTCAGTTACCCTCTAAATCTCATTTATTCTGCTTCCTTGTTCTCTCTTGGATCTGACGCCCACCCCCGCTCACATCTGCCTTTCTATCAGAACTTTAGTTTGGCTGGCATTGATTTTAACAAGGAAGATGTTGGCAACTGCATTTTCAGGCTCGCCCTGCCTTCAGTCTGGCACTCCTCAAACCATTCTCTACATGGTGGCTTGTGTGATTTTTTTAAATGGCTCTTCATGGTATTTACTAAAAATTCCAGATCTTCACGATTCATTCCCAGTGTGACTATATAGACTCCTTTCTCCCATTCCCCTGAGTGGGCATTACCCTTTGGTCTGATTGAATATGGTGGGTTACCAGAGGCCGCCCCGCTGAACATCCCATCCCCTTCATGCCTTTGTACTTACTGACTCCTCTCCTGGAAATATCCCCATGCCCCAATTCGCCCTGATTCCTGCCAATTATCCAACAAGGTCCAGTGAGCATTTCTGCCTCAGGAAGCCTTGCCTGAGTTAGCTGTCCTTCCCAGATGATATATTAATTTTTGTAACAATTATCATAATTTATTACAGTGATTAATTTATTTGCCTTTCCAGTTGGTGGTGAAAAGCTAGGAAACAGAATTCTTATTTCTGTATCCCTAGTGCCTACAGCAGCATGAGGCATGTAATTGTTATTCAATAACTGGTATTGAATGAGTGAATCGTGGACAGGTGGCTGCCTGCGGCCCAGGCTGATAGTCCGTTATTTCATTCGACTCACTAGGGGAAACACACTTCTTTCTCAGTAGTCTAAGTTCAGAAAGGATGCTTCTTGGACATGTCCGTGGGCATGTGCTAATTGCTGAATGAATCACTGTGGCCAGGGAGCTGTGATACTCTCAACTGTCCAGATAGGAGATTTTTGTCGATTCTTAGCAGGGGGTCTCAGTCCTATACATGTTATATAAACTGAGAGGAGGCAGGGAAGTTCATCAGGGGATAGGAGCTCATAGGTACTGGGGAGAGCTGGGCTGTGCTCCACTCCACGTGGCTGGCTGAGGCAGCTGGGACAGTCTCTTTAGTCTTACCTCTTTACCACTGTTGTCACTCTGCTCCAGCTGCTGTGACATATTCCATAGACCCGCTGGAATATTAACAATGGAAAATTGCTCCTTACAGTTTTGGAGGCTGGGAAGTCTAAGTTCAAGGTGCTAGCAGGTTCAATGTCTGCTGAGGTCTGCTTCCTGGGTCACAGATAACTTGTACCCTTGTGTCTGCATGCAGCACGTCCTTACTTGGCAGGAGGGTCAAGGGAGTGCATTGGGGCTCTTTTTTTTTTTTTTTTATTGTTACTTAAATTTTTTTTCCCAGTGTTCCAAGATTCATTCCCCATTCCCCACACCCAGTGCTCCATGCAATAGGTGCTCTCAGTACTCACCACCAGGCTCTCCCATCCCTCCACCCTCCTCTCTCCAAGTCCCTCAGTTTGTTTCTATGTCCAAAGTCTCTGTTGTTTTGTTTCTCTCCCTGGATTACCCCACTTCCCATTTACTTTCCTTCTCCTACTGTCCTCTAGGTTACCCCTTATGCACCGCAAGTAAATGAAATCATGTGATACTTGACTTTCTCTACTTGGCTTATTTCACTCAGCATAATCTCTTCCAATCCAGTCCATGTTGCTACAAAAGTTGGATATTTATCCTTTCTGATGGAGGCATAGTATTCCATTGTGTATATGTACCACGTCTTCTTTATCCATTCATCTGTTGAAGGGCACCTTGGTTCTGTCCACAGTTTGGCGATTGTGGCCATTGCAGCGATGAACATTGGGGTGCATGTGGCCCTTCTTTTCACTACATCTGGCTCGTTTTATAAGAGTACTAATTCCATTCAAGAGAATGCTATCCTATGACCTAATCATCTCAAAGGCTCCATCTCCTAATACCATCACATGGGGGATTAGATTTCAACAAGGAATTGGTGGGGGGATGCAGACGCAGTCTCCAGCAACTTCTTTTCCTACTGGAGGCTCCAGCCATATGCACACAAAACCCACTAATGTTATGCTGAATACACAGGCCCTCTTTTATCTCTGAACCCTTATTTTTAGGCAGCCTTTGATGGGGAAGGGTTCTCGCTGGCTTTTCTTCCCCTCCTTCTAGGCTAATGCACCCAGTTTCTCACCCATTTCTCAGTTATTAAATAAGAGCAGGGGCTTTTGAGGGATCCTTTTGCTTTATCAGAGAAAGTATGTAGAGTCAGCTTACGTAGGAGAAAATATATTTATTGCAACAAATAAAGAGTTAGTATTTTTGTAACATTTGATTTGTTGAATGATAGAAATAATTTTTTTTTTCACTCCAGGAGTAAGGCTCTATACCTCAGTTTCACTTAATTGTTCATTCAATAAATGACATTCGGGCCAGCACCAGGTCATGGTGGCATAATGTCCATATAATACAAAGTATTGCATCCTTAGTGAGAAAGGAAATATTCTTGGGAAGCTTGTACAGAAACAACATTGCAGAAGCGATATTGGGAAAGGTAGTAAGTATTTACTCAGCATGCCGAGAAGCTCTGACATTTGTTTATGGGATCCTCCCAGAAAATAATGAACTTTGGCCATCCCCCTTGTGATACCTGCAGACATTTATGCTTAGAAAAGAAACTTCTCCATCATCTTGACATACCCTTCGATGTCCTCCAGAAACTGAAGTTCGAACTTTGATTTTTGGCATTGTAAGTGGTTCCTATGGAAGTTACCCTAATGTGCTCAGTTCAGCATTAGAGCCGCACCTGGGGAGCTTTGCTACATCCACAGTCACTTATTCCAAACTGAGAGAATAGGGATGTGAGTACTGATGTTCTGTACAGGCATAGGCTGCTTCTTCTGTCCACGGAACAGTGGGCAGAGGAGGAGAACCAGCAAAGTGTTATGCGCCTTTATTCACTAACAAATGGGACCAGGATACAATACAGAAATTAATCTCTGGGTTCTTACGATCTTTTTATGATTATATATATGTGTATCTCAGGTTGAACGAACCTATTTACACTGACTGATGATAGTCCTGAAGATTGTAATCATTGTATTCTCATGGAATAGCTTTCTAAATACTTGCATTTTTTTTGCATTAAATGTGCCACATGGCTATTCCTAACTAGTTTGCTTTTCTTAACAAAACTTTGACTAGAAGTCCTGTGGCTGATTTTTCCCCTACATGATGACCTACTGACACTGTGAGTTTGGTGAAATCTCTTAGCCTTTCTGGTATTGCTTTTACTGTCCCAAAATTGACAAACTCTTTACTGATGCCACTGGGTAATGAAAACAACGAGCCAAGGTTGGGCATAGATGGGGAGGACAAGCTATGAATGTAATGGATAATCATGATGAGAGAGAAGGCAGAATAAAAACAAAAACCAATAACCTCAGATTAGATTCTAAGCCAATAATAAGGAACAGCTAGGATAAAAACTAGGTATGAACTGCAGTGGTGAATGCTCAGTAAGAACAGATCCCATGAACAGCCCAGAAGCTAACTCTACCGCTGTGCTCTTTATGGCAACATTGACAACAAGCATTTGTTGAACACTGGCCATGTGTAGGGGCTATGCTAAGAGATTTTCCTAGGTCATGTGCACCTTTATTCATCGACTATTAATTGAGCACCTAGGACATACCATGAACAGAACATTATCTCACTTATCCTACAACAACCTTGTGAAGATTGTTATACTGTTACTTTATCATTTAACAATGAAGATGCTTAGCAACTGAGAGGTTAAATAAGTGACTTGAAGTCCCCCAGCTAGTCATGGAGGTTCTGGGACTCAAACCCAAATCTGATCGCCAAGCCTGAGCTCATAACTGCTGTTCTGCACCATACTCATGAGCTGTGCACACGGTTTAGCTTGTCATGCCTTTAACAGAGTGTAAGGAACCTAGAAGAGGAAAGGCAAAGATTTTTTGAAAACTCACTTCCCCATTTAACAGGCACCTTGGTGTTTATCTGTATATCATTTCAGTTCACCCACATTACAGCCCTGTGGGGGGACTTTCAAGATTTCATTTTAAAGATGAGGAAACTGGGTCTCCTAGATATTGAGTGATCTCTGCCTCCGCCCCCGCCACTGCTTCCCTCCCCGACTCAAGGCTGGGGAATGGCATAATTAAAATGAAATCCAAAATTCAACTCCTATTTTCTTTCCCCTGGGCCTTTGCTACTCAAAATGATTGAGAGAAGGACATTTTATAAGGAAATACCAATGGATGGGGAGGAGAAGGCTGCTGAGGGAGATAATGTCTGCTTCCCCTATTCAAAGAGTTCAATGGGAGTTTGAGTCACATGTGTGTTTTAGACATCAGGAAGGGCATCTTGACTCTAAAATATTGTGTTTCTGTAAGGAGCCTGAGGACCCACCATCACTGGAGAGCCAACACTTCCTGCCCCAAGTAAAACAAGAGAGTATCATTGGGCTCCTGAGTCTTATGCAGCAGAGAATCTGAATCCAGCAGGAGAGCTTGGAATGCCAGGGGTCTGCAAATTTAATGAGCCAAATGTGAGTGAGGACTTGGGCTGAGTCTTGCTGGCTTAAATACTGCTTCACCTGCAGGGCTGGAAGATTTCTAGAGATTCTTTCCAGCTTGTCAGTTAGGTGTCTGAATGTCTGTTCTTGTTCAGAATGAGTCTCTTAAACATTTCCAGCAAATGGCAGGAGTGATCTGGGGGGTGCAGTGTGCATGCAGGTGACTGAGTGCATGCGTGTGTGTGTGTGTGTGTGTGTGTGTTGCAAGTATGAAATTTCTTCGAAGTCTCATGCTTCATAGCAAAAGGTAATGCAGATTTGAATTAAATTCCTTAATGCTCAATAATACAATATTTGTGTTTGTTTAAAATTAAAATACATTTTAAACTTGCTTACACATTAAAGCTGGTGCCTATCCTGGGGCGTCCTTCCCATCCTTCCTGGGGTTGTAGGTGCTCCGTCGTGAGAAGTACTGGCTGTAGTTGGTCAAAGTTTCTAATTCTGACGATCTTATCTTAATCCATTCTTTTTTTTTTTTTTTTAAGATTTTGTTTATTTGACAGAGAGAAACATAGCCAGAGAGGGAACACAAGCAAGGGGAGTGAGAGAGGGAGAAGCAGGTTTCCCGCTGAGCAGGGAGCCCAATGTGGGGCTTGATCCCGGGTCTCCAGGATCATGATCTGAGCAGAAGGCAGTCACCCAACCAACTGAGCCACCCAGGTGCCACCAATTCATTCTTTTTTTTATTAACATACAATGTATTATTTGCTCCAGGAGTACAGGTCTGTGACTCATAAGTCTTACACAATTCACAGCACTCACTATAGCACATAACCTTCCCAATGTCCATCACCCAGCCACCCTATCCCTCCTCCCACCCCCAGCAACCCCCTCTCAGTTTGTTTCCTGAGAATTAATCCATTCCTTTTGTCCTATGTGGTGTTTGACATAATTTCCCTTGATCTCCTGACTCCATGGGGGAGGGGAGCACTGGATTAAGAACCTGTACATTTCCCAGCAGTAGTGAACAGTCAGTTAATCCCTTCCTGATGACTTGTGCAGTCACGCTGTAGCATTTCCACGTAACTAACAGTTTATTGAACATTTACTATATGACAAACACTTGGGAAGTGTTAATTTCATTAGACCCTTATAATAATACTGTGAGGTCACTTTCATTATTATCCTCATCTTACAGATGATGACAAGGAGACATAGAACAGCTTGCCACATTCATGCAGCCAGTAGATCGTGAAACGGAGAGCTGAGATTCACTCCCAGGCAGGCTTATTCTGGTGTCACTGGAATAAGTTGTCCTGCTCCTCTGGGGAATTTGTGTCCTATTAGCCTCACTGGCTCGGAGAATGCTCTGAGGATGTGACAGCCATTTATGTTGTGTAGTGGCTCTGTGTGTCACCTCTGCCCGTGGGCCCTTGTTATGGGTCAGAAGTCACAGCGGCGTCTGTTTGCCACCCACTCATCCTGGTTTGGGGGCATCGATATAATGGGGGCTGGTAAAGTGAAGGGAAGATGGGCCACTTCTGCCAGCTGGGGGCTGCTGGGGAAGACAAGTCATTCTTTTCCTTGAGTGATGTACTTCGCATCTTGGCAGCGGAGGTGGGTACGGGGAGGGCGGCTCTACGGGGAGCCAGGTAGGTGGCATTTCTAAGCAGCGTGCATACACAGCGTTCCTTGGTCCTGGAGGAAATCTGCTTTGTACCCAAACCTCCACTTCTAAGAGCCACAGTCCTAGGATTAGCAGGTGGCGGACGGTACCTGTGCCGGGCTAATTGTCGCTGGCCCTCAGACGGTGTTGTACTGGCTCATGTTCCTCCTGATCACTGAAACTGCTGACCGGCACACGTGCTCAGCTTCTTGCCTGACACCCGGCTTCCCTGGAGGACGGGGTCAGAGCCTTGGCATCCAGTGACTGGCCAAGGCCATGAGCCCCCTGTCTCCAAGGCTGGCTCTGAGGGGTGGCTTTGCTGGCGTCAAGAGGCTGCTCTGCCTGAAACCTTCACCCCTTGACTCATTCTTAGAGTCAGAGACAGGAGGTGCTTGCTGACTGAGAGAGCCTCGGCATTGCAGACGTGGTTGGAAATGCAGTGGACATTATCCAGTCATGCCCACTGTAACAAAGAGGTGGTGTTTTTTTTAAGTTGTGATTCAATGTCCTTTTCCCCCCCACCATCCCATTGGAACATGTCTCTTAAGTATATGTAGGGACCTTCGTTTAACAAGGTGTGCAGATCATTTGCATCTGTTTCTGTCTTGTCTTCACATGCCATCCCTGTAACCGCTCTCTGGTCAGTCCCCTGAACCGACTGCCTCAACATTCTCTTCTCCTTTCTCTAGAAACGTCATCTCAAAGTTTAGTTCTCTGCTCCGGATGTGAAAACTACCGGGTAGAATCAGACAGTTAGACTGTCGCCGCTGTCAATGTGAAGTCCACTCATCTATTAATAAAAACTTCACTGAGCCCGTGTCATATTTGCTGAGCTCGGCCAGGCTCCGTGCTGGGCACCGCTGGGCAGGTGCCTGTGGAGCGTCAGGTTCATCTAGCTGTCCAGTACAGCCACATTTCCAACACGCTTGCTCCTCTGAGCACATGTTCCCACAAAAGTCCCCTCCCACCTTCCATGCAGGCTGATGCAAACCCTCTGCATCAGGTCCTTTACCAAATGCTCTCTGATCTCTTGGCAGGCTATTCCATGGAGAATTCTCCATAGTTGGTGTCCATCTGTGCTCATCTCCACTTCCTTATCCCTTTCTCAAGGGAGAGGTATCCTTCCTCTTAGCTGGGTTCCTCTTTTGTTCCAATATTCTGGATCCCATATATCCAGCCTCTTTGGGGATTTCTTCCTTCAGTAACTGTGTTTCTTTTCTGGATCTCCTATGGGAATCCTCATGGGACTCCATTTCATCTTATCCACACTAACCTAGTTCTTCCAAGCTGAGTGTGCCTGAGTAGCATTTCTAGTGACTGCCCCTGTTCTTCATATCCAGGGACGGAGGGATTTTCCCAGAAGTTTCCTTTTCCTTACTTTCCATTCTCTGCATGAGTGACTACTGTGCCAAATTCCTCACTCCTTTGGCCATAGTTGCTCTGAAATTGTTCAGTATATGACGATCAAATCTCCTGGTTGTTAAATCCACTGATGTGGAGAACACTTTGCACTGGTTGCCTGTCTCAACATCTCCTGAGGTTCAGCATTGTTGACCACTCTTCCATTTGGGAGCCATCACCTTCCCTGGCTCCTGGGACGCCATCCACCCCTGGCTCTCTGCCTACCTTTCCAGCTCCTCCCTATTCTCCTTCACAGGCTCCTCTTCCATATCCCACTCTTAGATACCCTTTCCAAGACCTGTCTTCTAATTCCCACCATTTTTTAGGCAACACTACCCATGCCTGTGGCTTCAATCACCCCATCTCCCTCCTCATGCCTCTGTCTTGAGCTCTACACTCTAAGCTTCTACTACTACTACTTCTTCTTCTTCTTCTTCTTCTTTTTTTTTTAAGATTTTATTTATTTATCAGAGAGAAACACAGCCAGAGAGGGAACACAAGCAGGGGGAGTGAGAGAGGGAGAAGCAGGCTTCCCGCCGAGCGGGGAGCCCGATGGGGGGCTCGATCCCAGGTCTCCGGGATCATGACCTGAGCCGAAGGCAGAGGCTTAACCACTGAGCCACCCAGGCACCCCTACTACTTCTTGACTACTCTTAGCACTGCCCCCAGGTCCCTCAGTTAGCAAGTTCAACACAGGAGACATCATCTCCCCACCAAACTGGCTCCTTTCCCAAAATTATTATCCCCTCCAAAAGGCATCGTGGTCCCCTCTCAACAACCTGGAAACTTGGAATTGTCCTTCATTTCTCTTTCTTCATTTTCTATATTTAAAAGAGTATCATTTCATGTTGATTTTGTTTTATAAACAAAAATACATATATATGTATGTTTTGTATATATATATATACACGCATAGTCTGTGTATATATATTTTATTTCTACCCTCTTCTCCATGTCTGAATGTCTACTGTTTCACTGGACTGAAAGCTTCTACAAGGCAGAGATTATATTATTTATCTTTATCTCCTGTGCACGTGACAATGCTGGGCATATAGTGGATATTTAAGAAACATTTGTTTAATGAATGAATGACTTCTGGAATCTTCTTTCCAGAGGAGTGGACTGAACAGTTAACCAATCCTGAACACTTTGGGAAGTTACAACCCCTTTTAGCATAATTGTTGCATATGGGTGCATAATCATTGCTGACGTGACAATGACACATTTCAGATCAAGTATTGATTAAAAATAACGTTAGTTGATTTTTTTCTTTAAAAATAGCATACTTATTATAGAAAAGTTAGGAACTATGGACAAGAAAGAAGAGAAAAAATTATTCACAATCCCTTGATCCCAACAAATCATTACTGTTAACCTGCTGATATAGGGCCTCTCAGTCTGCTCTCGAAATCTGTACTTCTGGTAAAGGAGTGGGGCAAGCCTGGGGCATGTCTCTGCAGCTGGGATGTCCCTTGCAAGAGTAAGCAGTCATTAGCTCATAGTGCTCATGGATTTCTGGCCAGTTTGACGTGGATTTGGTGGGGGCTCACATCCATCAGCACTAGTTCGGTGGGCAGAGATGAACAACATTACTAGCAGTGATGATCCTTTTGTTAGGTGTCAGAGCAGGGTGGTCACTCCTATGTGAAGTAAGAATTTTGTCAGTGGCCTGGCATTTGGAAAGGGGAACAGAGACTGGGAAAGGAAATTCACATCAATTAGTAAGCGGCCCAGGCTCCAATTGCAGTGAAGAGTTGGAATGAAGAGCAGGAATCAGGCTGAGGACAGGATACCTGGGGAAGGGGATCATGTGGTGACTGTAGCTGTCTCAGCATTTGGAAGCCTATGGGATCGTGCAAGGGCATTGCCACCAGGACTTGGGGTGATGGGACTAATTTTAGCCTCCTGGTGGGGATGAACTACTAATGTACTGTTGAGCTGGGCAGATTTGGTTGGGAACCAGGAGGAACTGAGCTGCTAGTTTGAAAGTTTTAGTAACTGTAGGTATGTGAGGCTGGGAAACGCAGAGACTGATAAATCCCAAACCTTTGAGGCGGTGAGATCCCACCACGATCTATTTCACTCCATGACCCACATAACTGTTGTCTGCCATATGTCGATATAGAATAATTAAAGCTAATTAAAATTAATTTTGGTTGGTGAGTGTTTGAAGAGTTTCATAATAACTCTTGAGATAATTAGAGATGCTTTGGGATGTCACAAAAGGAACATTTGGAATAACTGGGCTAGATGTTTAAAGCAGAGATGTGCAATGAAAGCTAGTAACAGAATGATAATTCTGTAGTTGAAAGAACACTGAATCAGGAAGGAGGACTTTGAGATCATCCTTAGGATGCTGTGAAACTGGCCCTATAAAAGCCAGCATCTTGCTTTGTAGCATTTGGGAGTTTCTGTGTAAATCCTCCCACCATGATGGATTCCACATTACCAGTGGTTAACTACTTGCTCACACCATTCCTGAATGTTCTTAAATCAGCTCTTGGAAGTCCGATGCAAGGTAACTCCAGCATACCACTGTAATCCTGTAACCCAGTTCCAGTTAGCTTTGTGGTCTTGGGTAAATCACTTCACTTCTCAGGATCTTAGTTTTATCATCAACAAAGTGAAGTCACCAGAATAACCTCGAGGTCCCTTCCAGAGTTAACATTCCAGTAGTGTTGCTAGCTGGTGCTCAGGGCAGGACCAGCATCATGTCATAAGCCACAGAAGTTGCATCAGGTTTTCAGGAATATTATTGTGATATACTGGAACACATAAAGGGTACCTGGGGCTATGTCATAATCAGTCCTCTTTTGATTCCTGCAGCTAATGTGTGTGTCCTTCTCTGGTACCTCTTCTCAGGAGGATTAAAAATGGCAGAGCAGCCAATGGCTTACCAGTGCGGGTAAGCGGTCAGAGAATCCTACACCCGGCTGCCAGGCCCTAGGAGTCGGCTGAAGGTCTGAGACAAAACCTCATAGTCTAGGTACATCGCCTTCTCTGACCATGAGACCCACCAAGGTGGTCTTCCCTGCACTCATAGCAATATGAGAGGTTACTTGCTCCTGCTTTTTGGAGTCAAGGACTCTGCCTTTCATACTTATGTGTCTCAGGTCCTGGCACCTAATAGGCCCGCAGTAAGTGTTTGTTGAAAGAAGGAAGAAGTGATTTGGGTCTTTTTAGAACAAATTCTGAATTCTATTTATTTTCCCCTCAGCTTTATTGAGATATAATTGAAGTATAACATTATGCAAGCTTAAGGTGTCTAATACGATGATTTGCTGAATTTTAAAACAGTAATTCAAAAGTGAACATAAGCTTCTCTGTTTGCCTGAAGAAATGCATTTTTTTAAATGCAAACAATGATTTTCTTTTTGTAATAGAAAACTAAGTGCTTTCAGTTCAATATCAGACATTAAATTTGCCTTCTATTTGCTGCCACAACCAGAACCTAACAGAGAAAAACATGAGTGAGAAACCCCAAATAAACCAGGTGATGCCTACCCACCAGTGGAAGCTCCACCTCTCTCCCCCAGGGAAATTAGCTCAACATTTTTGAAAAGAAAGTATCCTGGGTCGCCTGGGTGGCTCAGTTGGTTGGGCGACTGGCTTCGGCTCAGGTCATGATCATGGAGACCTGGGATTGAGTCCCACGTCGTCGGGCTCCCCGCTCGGCGGGAAGCCTGCTTCTCCCTCTCTCACTCCCCCTGCTTGTGTTCCCTCTCTGGCTGTGTTTCTCTCTGTCAAATAAATAAAATCTTTAAAAAAAGAAAAAAAAGAAAGTATCCTACCTATTTACAGAATGTATGTATTTCTGTATCATGTACCACATTAACAGCATCTAATGCTCATAATGACTCTCAGAGGCTAAGTATTATTATTCCTCTTTTATTTTATCTTTTTAAAAGATTTTATTTATTTGAGAGAGAGAGAGAGAGGTCATGGGGGGGAGGGGCAGAGGGAGAAGCAGACTTCCTGCTGAGCAGGCAGCCCAATGTGGGGCTTGATGTGGGGCTCAATGGGGAGCTGGATCCCAGGACCCTGAGACCGAGACCTGAGCCAAAGGCAGACGTTTAATGGACTGAGCCACCCAGTCACCCCCCTTATCTGTCTTTGAGAGAGGAGGAAACAGACTTAGAAGTTGAGCCTTATAGCCTACCTACAGGGGCAGAGCCTGGCCCGTGGAGTCAACACCCTAGAGGTGGCGAGGTGGCAGCTTCTTCCGGGCCAGGTTGCCTCAGGCTTTCTGCATTTCCTCTCCCCGCTGTCTCTGTTCCTTGTTTATTCTGGGACTTAGATGCAAGTGACACTGGCTCAGCCCATGCTGGGCAAATAGAAGCACCAGCCTCTGCTGGGTTTCTGAGCAAATGCGCCTGGGGAAGGCCTGTCCCGGACGGAGGCAGTGGGGCTGGACTTCGCCCTAGTGAATCAGCTCCAAGCAGCCTGGGTGGTTGCAACAGGCACCTGACGGGCTGGAGATCTGAAGGCCAGGTAAGTCTTGGTAGATGTGGCACTTGGACTTTGACATTCCCCAAGAGGAGAGAGACGCTCTCGGGTTTGGAGAGTGCTGAGGGAAGCGGCGCCGGAGGAAGGGGGACGCCCCCCAAGCAGGTGCGTGGGGACACTAGCTCCCTTGCTCTCTTTGTCTTAGCCGTGCTGTACTGCCAGGTTAGGAAGGGCAGTCTCGCCCTTGCAGGGGCCAGGGATGGTCACTAACGGGGATGCAAAAGTGAGGCTGGGCAACACAGATACAAGGCCTCCACTTGAGAATCATGGGCGCTTTTCAGGTTAATGCTAACCTGAGGTCTAACCTATGGGAGTTGATGTGTCAGCAACAGAATGATGTGATTTCTGCAAAGAGATCAGGTATTGTGCCTCTGAGAGTAAAGGAGGGCTGTCTAGTGAAAATATCTGGGGACAAGGCAAAAAAAAGGCTTTCTTCTTATTGAGCTTACTTGCGTCTAAATGGTATTAAATTCCATGGACCTTCTGGAAAGACCCATGTGCCCTTTCACCGTGTTGGGCGATTTGGCTTTTTGCTGGGATCTGCTGGAAAAGGCTTGCATGGCATCTGGCTGGTTTCAAGGGAGGAGGCTGACAGGGGAAGGAAGGTATGAGTTTTTCTGAGCTCTAACTGATCTTGAGGTGGAAGGCACGTCTCTTCTCTATGTTCTGCAGCTCTTGGCTTCTAGCTATGGACCATGGCTCTGTGGCCAGTGATCATTTCAAGCACAGTGATACCTTGATTGCAACATATACCCTTTGACCTTTTGTTCTAATACAAGTTTTTATGTTAGGCTGGGAGTTTCAGGAGTGGGAGCAAGTTAACTGTATTTGATCAGACTCTTTCAACCTAAAACAGTCCCAGAGAGAAAAAACACAGGGTCTGACTGAGCTGATATAGTCTTCTAGTGAGGAGAATCCCCATGTCCCCAGTAAGGGCCGCTGTGTGCTTTCCCTTCGAGGCAGCAAGAGGCAGGTGCTCCTCTGTGATACGGGGCAGAGGAACTTGGAAGACAGTATGTCTTCAGACCTATTTCTCATGTTGAAAAATAAGTGGGGAAAATTAATTTGACGCTGGGAGACTTCCAGATTTAAAAAGTTCCAGCTGGGAAGATTACAGAGCCGTGGCTGTCTCGTTGGTCATGAGAACAATCCCAAACTTGATTCCCTTGGGGGTGAGGCAGCCATGGCCACATTGTAGGGCCTCATTCTCCTAAGAGGTTAAAGAGTCAGAAAAGATGCCTCTTGAGGTCAATTTAAACTTCTTTTTGTTTAGGAAATGTCATCATCCATTCGCACTGCCCTAATCCTTTCTCTGATAACCAGCTACTGTTAAAACGAACAATTACTCATATACCAGGCCATGTGTTGGGCGTTTTTCATATATCATGGACTCAGGCAGTATTCCTGCAAAGCTACCCCTTTTGGTCCCCATTCTATTTCTCAAGGAAATTGAGGCTTGAAAAAATTAACTAGTGAATAAGTAGCAGAGTTAGGATTTAAACTCTGGCTTAGCTCGCAGCTCACTTATTTCTCTGATAACTGAGGGCTTCTGCAGTAATTGTTGAAGGCATCGTTGCTGATGGGATAAATGAACAAACATGTATTTAACTGGAATACTTTGTTAATGTTTTGGAGCTTTATCTCTGCCTGTTCTCTGTCTCCCCCGCCTCCCACATCTATTGTTGCTGCAAAGATACTTTTTAATTTTTAACGCAACATTAACATAATTGTCTAGCCTGTTACTTATTTCATGTATCTGCTTGACATTTTTTTTCTAGATAGTTCTATAGCAGTGCCTATGTGTTTTGTTTTAGATAAAAGATTCTGAGGACCGTAGGTACTTTTCTTTGCAAAACCCAATCAATCATCATGTTTGGATATAAGCCTAAAATGTTGATTTTTTATTTTATTTTCATTTTTTTTTTGTCTGCAGGAAGAGGAAATAACTACACAACTGACTAAAAGCACGAAGGAAATTCTGAGGGTCAGGGATGGAGTTTTGGGCTCCCCAGTGGCCACTGCAGCCACGGGGGAGGCCTACGGCACCAGCAAAAGATCAAGACCGAGGTCTTTGGAGAGATGGAATTCATCAGCCCGTTCCTCACCCTTGGTACAATGGAGAGAGGTACCATCGGTGGCTAGACACCCGTGGGAGCCCCCCGTCACAGCAGGAGCCCAGCACAGACCACCAGCAGTATGCATGCAGGCCTGGGGAAAGGCGTCAGCCTATGTCCGGGGTTGACTATTATGAAGGCCCTTATCCCAGTCAGTTGTATTCAAGGTATGGTTCTAGAGCTTGGAAGTCACCCAACTCCAAGTGCTTCAGAATAGGTTGTTCCTTTCCTTCTTCCTTTTCCTTTTATTCCTGCTCTTTTTCTTCTAGTTCCTTCTCTACCCTATTACATCGACTTTGCTAAACACTTTCCTCTCCCACATTGGAGTTAGGTGACTGCAAACAGTATTTCCCTTCTCTTTCTTTCCTCTTCTCTTAAAGAGGCTATGACAGTGTGACTGGGTGTTAGAGCCAGGGCAGAGGGTAGAAAGAATGGTGGATTCAGGGTAGCAGACAAGCCCCTCTTACTCTAGGATAGCAGAAGGTAATATTTGTAGATTTCAGAAAAGTTTGCCCTAGAAATTCCTATAAAAAGTTCTTAGCATTGTGAGCATTGACCCACCAGCCCCAAGAAGGGACC
The DNA here is from genome assembly GCA_004023965.1 of Spilogale gracilis. Classification (NCBI taxonomy): domain Eukaryota; kingdom Metazoa; phylum Chordata; class Mammalia; order Carnivora; family Mephitidae; genus Spilogale; species Spilogale gracilis. The sequence continues at coordinate 39,284 of PITA01005010.1, read as the reverse complement.
CAGTGCCTAGAACAGAATGTAGGGTGTGATAGACACACAGAACAAAGATGTATTGGATGAATACATGGGAACATTTTAGAAAATGAAATCAACCTCAGAGAAAGCAGATCTAAGGTTGCAGGCTCCAAGTTCAGAACAAAGAGGTCTCAGTGAGGTAATTCTAGGAGAATCTGGAATTCCTGTTCCTGAATTCTAACTGATAGCAGAGGATTTAGTATTTTATGGCATATTGGAAGCCATCTATGTTCTACTTTGGCTTTTCTAAATGGGGTGATACTCACCTGCCTACAGATGTAGGGTTGAAATTGTGACAGTTATTGTAAAGCATTTGCTCCTATGAAATACTAAAGAATTATTAATTGATAAAGATACTAGCAACAAGACATTCCTTTCCCCAATATTTTTGTAGTGAATGCTCAAAGGAAGGAAAGTTAAGGGCAGAGACAATAAACGCAATCGGATTTAAGAAAGTCCAACATGAATTCTTCATCTCATTTCCATCTGTATGTAATGTGCATGGGAATTACAGTGACGTTACTGGGTACCTACACGGTCATTGAGGAAGGGGTATTCTAAGCTAATATCATGGCAGAGTAAGGGCACCTGGGTGGCTCAGTTAGTTGAGCATCTGACTCTTGATTTCGGCTCAGGTCATGATCTTGGAGTTGTGAGATCAAGCCCTGCACTGGGCTCTGTGCTCAGTGTACAGTCTGCTTGTCCCTCACCCTCTGCTCCTCCCTGTGCTTGCTCTCTTTCTTAAACAAACAAACAAACAAACAAACAATAAAATCTTAAAAAAAATCAGGGCAGGGTTTTATAAGATAACGTCATAACATCGTTAGATGTATTTGAGGAATAGGAGGAGTCATGGGAAAGGAAAATGAGACGCTTAGCTATGGTTTTGCCATAAAAATCCCAGCCTTGCTCTGAAACAAAGGTCCTACTCCCACTCTGATTCTGGATCTTCTGTTTATAGGATCTAGAATTAACTGTGGTTTTGGAGGGGTTCTAGACTGAGGTCACAGTTTCGTCCCGTGAAGTTGTCAACTCCCCCACAGGTTTCTCTCTTTACCACACTCACCCTTGACCGGCTGACCTTCTTGGTGGTATTTTAGGCCAGGCATGGAGGATCCGTGTTGGAGCTATCATTCTCCAGCGCTAAGGGAAGAATATGCTCATGGAAATTATTACTACCATGGACACCCGCAGCAGCTGCAGGAAGAAAGAGGTATGGAATAATCTCCAAGGGGAGGAGATCTGGTAGACAGGACCTGCTCAGAGCCGCACCCTGGCCCTCCTGCTCAGCTGAGATACAGACTCTGTCCTCACCTGCTTCTTTCTTGGTCAGATGAGGCCACAGCTGCTCACAGCAAAGACCCAACTGCTAGATGTCTTGAGGAGTACTGAACCTGTGCTTACATTAATAGGATTATAGATGCCACTTAATCAACATTTTTTCTTCTACTCCTTCTTATAGCTAAGATTAAAGTCTCTAAGTAAAAGTGAAGTCAGCTCTTTTGTTTTTTTAATTTAAATTCAGTTAGCCAATATAGTCCATCATTAGTTTCATATAGTGTTTCAGTAGTTCATCAGTTGCATATAACACACAGTGCTCATCACATCACGTGCCCTCCTTAATGCCCGTCACCCAGTTCCTCCGTCCCCCCACCCCTCCCCTCCAGTAGCCCTCAGTTTGTTTCCCAGAGTTAAAGAGTCTCTTATGGTTTGTCTCCCTCTCTAATTTTGTCACATTCAGCTTTCCCTCCCTTCCCCTCTGATCCTCTGTGCTATTCCTTATATTCCACATATGAGTGAAACCAGAGGATAATTGTCTCTCTCTGATTGACTTATTTTCCTTAACATAATCCCCTCCAGTTCCATCCATGTCAATGTAAATGGCAGGTATTCATCCTTCTGATGGCAAGTAATATTCCCTTGTATATATGGACCACTTCATCTTCATCCATTCATCTGTCGAAGGACATCTCAGCTCCTTCCACAGCTTGGCTGTTGTGGACATCACTGCTATGAATGTTGGGGTGCATGTGCCCCTTCGTTTCACTACATCTGTATCTTTGGGGTAGATACCCTGCAGTGCAGTTACTGGGTCGTAGGGTAGCTCTGTTTTTAACTAGTGAAATCAGTTCTTAACATGAAGTCGTCCAGTGTGCGGCTGGGCTGTGATGGGTCTGACCATTGTCGACCTTGAGGGGCGGCTGACGTGTACCAACAGGAATGTATATCCATCGCTGGTAGTAAGGTTCTAGGGATGTGCTCTTGGCAGCTTCTGACCTGCCAGCCAAGGGAAACCTGTTTCAGCACTGAACACACATGCACACGATGCCTGTGCCCCGACAGCGGTATTGAGCCATGATTGTTGGTTCAGGGGGAACTGAGGGGCGTCCTGTTGACCTCCATCATCAGCTCGCACTTCTCAATTGTATCTAATTTGGCAAATACGTTTTCATACCTATGGTGCTCCAGCAACTCAGCTTCATGGCCTGTGGCGGTCTTCTTGAACTTACAGGAGCAGGAAGTGACCTGTCTTCATTGTGTTTTCTCTGAGGGTGCAGCGTCAAGGCAAGAGAGTCCTTATATCTGGCAGGAAGAGCACCGAGATCAGAAGTACCTCGGCGAGCAGCATCGCGACAACCAGAATAGTCTGTAAGTGTGAAGGGAGAGGCCAGCAAGATGGGGCCAAACTCAGGTGATGTTCGGCAAGTATTTTGGCCTCTGGTGCTTGTCTCTATCTCTAGAACCCTTTCTGCTTCTTTTCTGGCCACAGGAATGTGGAGTGGCCCAGGGTGGCCCAGGCCAGCTTTCAGTGGAGTCTTAACGTTGACAGGTGGCATCCAAACTTGGGGTCATCTGAGCCCTGGTGAGGTTACTTGAGGTCCACCCTACAAGAGGGACTTAGTTCTGTGTTGGCCTCAGAGCAGAGGTGGCCTTGCAGAAGTTTCCAGAATTGGGTCTTGGCTGAGGCTGGGGCGTTTCTCGTCTGCCCATTCCTGTGCCCTGAGAATGGGAGGTGAGCAGAAAAGAGCCTTTTGCACAAGCACCTGCCCCGCTGCCCTGAGACCTGGTGCCCTTACCTTGCCTGCCCAGCTCGCCAACCCAGCTGCTTTGATTTAAGTCAGTCCTGGATGTCAGGCTGTAGGGACCAACACTTCTCTGCGGGGTTTGGGGTGGCTTCTAGTAGCTGCCCTGTGGAACCCAGTGGCTCCTGTTTTCCTCATATTAGTAGATGGGGGGAAGTAAAGGGAGTAAGGCTTTTCCCTGTGGCACTCAGGTTGAACTGACACTGCCCACGCTTCGCAGCCCAACAGCGTCTGTGGAGAACAGCTCAGTTTTGCTGGCTTACCCACAACCCCCCTTACCTGCTGCTGTCATTTCGCTGCAGACCCAAGAGTCAGAACACTTATAAGGACAGCGCTGCTTCTACCACTGGACGGGAGCGGCCTGGGGACCAAATTCTGGAGAGTCTGCTACCTGGAACCCAGAAGAACAAGGTAGTCTGAAGTCAGGTGGGCTGTGGGCCATGACGGTCAACCGACACTGCAGCGGGGGCAGGGCAGGGCCCTTGGGAGGCGGGTGTCCAGTGGCCAGCTGTCTGAGGGGTCCCATCCTGCCCTCTCTGCCGAGCCTCCCCTCAGACCTCCACCTTTTCCTGCCTCCCTGTTTCAGTCTTGTGGGTCTGGGGCTTTTATCTGGCCCTTTTGCATTTTTATCAAATTAGCCGGGTCATTAGGTGTCACCCAAGTTGCTCTGAGGTGCAGGGCAGGAGGAGAGGCTGTCACCAGTACCCAATAGGATGGGCAGTTTGGTTTAATTCAGGTCTGCAAAGCAGAGCTTGAAACCTCTCTGGACTCTTCATGACCTGAGCCAAAGGCAGATGCCCAACAACTGAGCCACCCAGGCACCCCTAAGCTCTTGATTTTTGAGTCTTATATATTAATTTTGTTTTAAGGATGCAATCTGTCTGCCTTTTTCTCTTTTTTTAAGATTTATTTATTTATTTCTTTGAAACTGAAAGAGTGGGGTGGGGGGAGGGGCAGAGGTAGCGGGAGAAGCTCCGGAATTGTGACCTGAGCTGAAGGCAGATACTTAACTAACTGAGCCACCCAGGCGCCCTGAGATCTGTCTGCTTTTTTGAGAACATTTTCTTCTGTATACCTAACACCTGACAGGGCAGGGCACACAGCAAGCAGTATATGCCCACAAGAACAGCAGCCACACATAAGAATAGCCCTTTACAGTGAGCAAAGAGCTTTCCTGTCTATTGTTTTATCCTCCCAGGATACAATTCCATGAGTTTCTTGCACACCTGTATCCCCAGGGAAAGCACAGAACCTGGAGCCTAGTAGGTGCTCATTCAACAGTCAGTGAATGAATGCATGAGTACTTGAACTCTATAGGGCAGCTAGGATTATATTATAGATGAGGGTGTTGAGCTCAGATAGCCTACGTCATTCATCCAAGGTCACAGCAGGTGTTGACAAAGCTGGGATTTGAAGATTTATTTATTTTGCTTTTAAGCCATCTCTACACCCACTGTGAGGTTTGAACTCATAACCTCAAGATAGAGAGTCTCATGCTCTACCGACTGAGCCAGCCAGGTGCCCCGACAAAGGTGGGATTTGAATTCAGCTCCCCTGGCCTCAAGGTCTACACCCTTTCCACTAGGCTGTTGTTCGGTTTTTTTTCACAAACACCTGTCAATTAAACCAGCACTTCTTTTCCTTGCGATACATCCATATTTAATGTATTCATTTGAAAGTTTCAATTTTGTTGCTTTGGAGGAACACACAGGGTGGCGGGGGGATGGGCACGTCTCTCTGACAGTGCTTCTGATTCTTCCCATGTGTCATCACTGGAACTTCCAGCCACCACTGGCCGATGAGTCCAACCTTCTCCGGCAGCACGAATTCGGTCTCAGCTCCAGCGCCTATGAGCTCAGCCAGTATGTCGGCGATGCCCCAGAGCTGTATGAGCCCAGGCCGCCGGCAGCTTGGAGTCCAGATCAGGCCGGTGGGTACTGAAGCCATCAAAGGATTCGGTGAAGTCTGGTGAGAAGAGGGCTGGGTGGCAACCTCCTGGGAAGTCACCCTCCGTCCTTCCAGGAGTGGCTCACTGCCTCCCTCATCTACGCAAGGCTGTCTCCTGGGCAGACAGGCCATTCTGGCTCCATTTCGCTCTTTTTCTCTTGTACTGGAGATTGCATCAGAGTGGGTTCTTGGAAGAGAATACTGCTTCTAGCCATCAGGGTCAGGCTGGAAGAGGAGGCACCAGGACATACTTTTATGTAACAGGTGGAGAAAGTGAAGGCAGAGTCAGTTTGGTAAAGCAAAGGCCAGCCACAGAGCATAAACTGTTTTGCTTGGATGTAGGAGACAGGTCCTAAATACTGGGGCCAAGAGAGCTAGCGTCCCCAGCCTCTTGCCATCACAGGGTTCCTGGGCCGGGTGCTTTCCCAATTGGACCAAACCATTGAATCCCCACCTTCTATTCTGACATATTCTGAGAGGCTTAATTCTGACTTGGAGCACACGCTTCTGCTAATGATGCCACCCGCACGGAGACTTAGCCCGGGTGGGATCTGGGTAGAAACATGTCTGTGGTGTCCTTCTGCAGCAAAGACAAGCAGTCACGGGAATGCTAACAGGGTGCACCCGTGTCTCTTGGCAGCTGGTTCCAAGGAGCCCATGAAGTTCTACATCCCCCATGTGCCTGTGAGTTTTGGGCCAGGAGGCCAGCTGGTGTGTGTGTGTCCCAGTTCTCCCAGAGATGGACAAGCGGCCCTTGTGGAACTGCACAGCATGGAGGTAGATGACATTCTGGGTCCCAGGAAGCTGGCACACTGCTTTCTGTCTTCCCGTGCCTGAGCCTGGGCATCTCTGGGAATGGGGTGCTCACGGAGGGAGGGAATGGGGCCATGCACTGCTGTGTGGTGGCGTGTCTTAGGAAGGAAAGGGTAGGAATCTTCTCTTGAAGAAGTGATGCAGCTTTATGTTTCTCCTGGGATGTTATTGGCTCCCTTTCAGCAACTGGAGAGCTCCCTTTTGTCCTCTTGTGTCCTCCACAAAGCACTCAGCCACATCCCAAGACCACAGCCCTGGGTTCTGATACTGGACTTGATGACAGGGGCCTTGGGTGCTGGTAGTCTCGAGGGCCAAATCTGATTTTTCATTCTAGGTTATTCTTAATTATTCCGAAGAACAAGAAGAGCTGAGGACTTTCTCAGGACCCCTGATCAGGTAAATTATCTTAAGACCAGCCAAGTGAGGGCTTCACAAAATCTGCCTGCCCATCTCAGCATTTTGGGGCTTTGTTCTTAGCTTCCTTGAGAGAAAATGTCTGTCCCCTGGGAAGTAGGTAGAGACAAATGTGGCCTGACAAGCAATTTGATAGTTGAAGGGCAGAGAGAAAAATTAAGATTAAAAATCTGAAAACAGTTCTATTTTTGCAGGAGCTACACGGTAGGAGGCCTTAGCATTCTGAGTACTTAATAGGTACCGGCAGAAAAGTGGAGCACAGCCTGGGAAATCATAGACAAGTGGTTCAGAGTGGGGAAAAAAATTCTTGCCTTTTCTGGAGAGAGAAATAGCATGGTGCTTGTTGAGTTTCTGAACAGTGTGCAAGTCTGCCCTCTGCAGGATTGAGCTAGAACTGCTTTTAAAACCCTAGTCTTGTTTCTGATAAATATTTAGGGCACTGCTGTGGAGAGAGCTCTGGCTGGAGTCAGAAGACTCAGGTCCCTGAATCCTCCTAACTAGAGGTCCCATGGCAGACAGATCAGTTAGACCTCTCTGAGTTTTAGTTTGCTGTTTGGAAATGACGTAACACCGCTGTGCCTGCTTTAAGTGTAAGGAAACCCTGTCTATATCATCACTACCATATAAACTTATTCTTATCCTGAAGCTTCTGCCACCAAGAAAAGCCCATAGTATTTTTTTTTAAAGATTTTATTTATTTGACACAGAGAGAGATCACAAGTAGGCAGAGAGGCAGGTAGAGAGAGGAGGGGGAAGCAGGCTCCCTGCCGAGCAGAGACCCCGATGCGGGCCTCGATCCAAGGACCCTGAGATCATGACCTGAGCTTAAGGCAGAGGCTTTAACCCACTGATCCACCCAGGTGCCCCAGTAGTTTTGTTTTTAAGAGTTTATTTATTTACTTGAGAAAGAGAGAGAGCGACCGAGAGAGAGCACAAGTGAGGGCTGGGGGAGGGGGAGAGTCAGAGGGAGATGCAGGTTCCCCTCTGAGCAGGGAGCCCAATGTGGGCTCGATCCCAGCACCCTGGGAGCATGACCTGAGCTGAAGGAGGATGCTTAACTGACTGAGCCCCCCAGGGGCCCCAAGCCCATAGTATTTTGACAGTCCCTTCAAGTAAAAGGGAGCTGTTGAATCTATTTCTTACCCACGGGTATACAGATGTGGGGAAGAACACGCAGCTGGGTGTGTAGACATGAGGGTCCTGGTCCCAATTTGATTGATTTCATTGCATGACCTCGACCAAACAATATTGCCCATTTATTGATTCCTTAGTATATGATACAAATTAGCTAATTCCTTTTATATGGAGGTAGTTTTTTTTCTCATTACCCTTATTTTAGGGGAAATAGCAGAGGGGATAAGAGCCTCATATAAGCTGAGAAGGGGCAGGCTGGATTTACACCAAGGGTTGTCTGACTGCAAAGTCTATGCTCTTACCTGCTGTCCTGTGCTGTCCCTGGGCCTCAGTTTGTTCATCTGTAAAATGGAGAGGCTATATAAGAGGATCTCTGAGGTCCTTCCTGTTCTACAGACTCAGTACTCCAGTCCCGGGCTATGAGGCTTCTCTCTCAGTGTCCCCACCCACTGCCGGCATCCTCACAATGCAGAAGGAGCCCACAGTCCTGTGCAGAGACAGAGTCTGCCCCTCACTCTTTGCTCCCTGACATCTCTTCCTAGGGAAGATATACACAAGGTGGACATCATGACGTTTTGCCAGCAGAAAGCAGCTCAGAGCCTAAAATCCGAGACACAGAGGGGCAGAGACTCGGCTCTACTGTGGCAATTGTTGGTTCTCCTTTGTCGGCAGAACGGGGTAAAGTATGATCGCCCTGTCAGATGGACAGGTGCAGGCTGGATTGCAGTTGAAGTCTTTCTGGGATTGAGAAGATTTGGCTTAAGGCATGATTGTGAATGTGAAAGATAATACTAAAGAAGCAACGAATGGCTCTAAGGGAAAAAATGGCTCACATGTCAACCAGTTTGCTAATGATAATCTTTTCGTTAGCCCTTCTCCACAGGCAGGGGTCATTGTACATTTCTTGGGTTACTGTACCGACCACATAATGCACCTGTAAGAGTGTGCATAGTTCTGGTTGTCTCTGTGGCTCCCAACAGGCAGAAAATACCTGAAAGTATGTGAAGCTGAAGTGTGAAATACAACAATTCAAGAGAGGAGGGTTTTGTGTTTGCATATCTGCCTCCTCATGGAGAAGGCGGGGGCTCTGGTTCTGGGGCTGGGAGCATGAGGACGATAGGATTCTCCCTCAGGATGACCCTTTTTGCCTTGCAGTCCATGGTGGGGTCTGACATCGCCGAGCTGCTGATGCAAGACTGCAGGAAGCTGGAGAAGTACAAGAGGCAGCCGCCCGTGGCCAACCTCATCAGCCTGACGGATGAGGACTGGCCGGTGCTGAGCTCAGGGACCCCGAACCTGCTCACTGGGGAGATTCCCCCCAGCGTGGAGACACCTGCACAGATTGTAGAGAAATTCACAAAACTGCTCTACTATGGAAGGAAGAAGGCAAGTGTGGCCCTCCATGCTTGTTTTTGAAAAGTAACCCCACCCCCACCCTCAGTTATATGAGTAACATATATTCATTTTATAGCACTTAAGACGTTCAGAAAGGTACAAAGAAAAAAATTATATAGTCTTATCATTAAAAGATAACATCTATTGGGGCGCCTGGGTGGCTTAGTTGGTTAAGCATCTGACTTCAGCTCAGGTCATGATCCCAGGGTCCGGGGATGGAGCCCCGAGTAAAACCCCGCATTGCGCTCCATACTCACTAGAGGGTCTGCTTGTCCCTCTGCCTGTCCTCCCACTCCTGCACTCTGTCTCTCAAATAAATAAATAAAATCATTTTAAAAAAGATTTTATTTATTTGACAGAGAGAGAAAGCACACAAGCAGGGGGAGCAGGAGAGGGAGAAGGAGAAACAGGTTCTCTGTTGAGCAGTAATAAAAAAAATAACATCTTAAAAAAAGATAACATCTGTTAACATCTTGATCTATTTACTTCTAGCATTTTCTATGCATGTATATTAAAACTAAAATTTAAATTGGGTATACAATTATTTTTATTTTTTTACTTAAGATTATATGATGTAATACTCCCATGGCATTAAAGTGTACCATTTAAAAAATGGACAATGTTCCACTATAAGAAAGTATAATATTTTGTTTTTCTGATTCACTGTTTGAGTATATAGGCTATCTACAATGCTGTGACCCATTACAAATTACACAGTTTGAACATCTTGTTACAGAAGTCTTTGGCTCATCATATTTGTTTAAGATAGATTCCTAGAATGGAACTATGAGTTGAAGTATATACACTTCTAGAAGGTTCTTCACATATACATTAAATTAGTTTCCAGAAAGTTTGTTTACAAATGATGTCCCCACCAGCTATATCTAACATATGCCTACCAATATTGAATACTTTAATTCAACAGATGAAGTGATGTCTTGTTTATTTTTTGATATGTAAATTAGACAATTTGAATCCTTATATTCTTTATTCAAAAATTTTTAATTGAGGTATTTGACAAAAATGTGGGACATCTATATCACAAATTCATTGTGAAAGGATCTTCCCCATGGAGTTGATTAATAATATTCATCACCTCACATACTTACCTTTTTTTAAATTTACTTACCTATTTTTTATGCCTTCTTTAATTTTGAAGTTGAACTCACATTTTACAAAAGCCTTTTTAAAAAAAGATTTTTTTATTTGTCAGAGAAAAAAAGAGAGATACAGCGAGAGAGGGAACAGGAGCAGGGGGAGTGGGAGAGGGAGAAGCTGGATCGCTGCTGAGCAGGGGGCCCGACGCGGGGGCTCAATCCCAGGACTCCGGGATCATGACCTGAGCCAAAGGCAGACACTTAATGACTGAGCCACCCAGGCATCCCTCCCATTTTACTAAAATCTTAGAGGAAATATAAATATTAGAATGTATGATTGAAATCTATTTGAATCATTATTATTTAAAACTCAATAGATAAAAGGGATATAGTGGAGGAAGTAATGTCCCCACCCTCTTGACCCCTGAATTGTTGTCTCTGAAATACCCAGCGATATTTTCTGCATATATAATTATTTTCTCCATTTTTAAAAGCTTACTTTATACCATTTCTTCCTTCTTTTGTTTTCTTTCTTCTTCCTTCCTTCCTTCCTTCCTTCCTTCCTTCCTTCCTTCCTTCCTTCCTTCCTTTCCTTCTTTCTTTCGATTTTAAGTAATCTCTACAACCAACATGGGGCTCAGACTCACAACCCCAAGAACAAGAGTCGAAAGCTATACAGCCAGGCAACCCTGTATCTACTATTTCTTCACCTTTTTCTCATTTAACAAAATACCTTAGAATATATTCTATATTGAGACTGGTAATTATTTTCTGTAAAAGGACAGACATACTCATAAAATGTTATTGAGTTAAATAATCTCTACACCCAATGTGGGGCTCGAACTCACGACCCTGAGAACAAGAGTCAGATGCTCTTTGAACTGAGCCAGCCAGGTGCCGCAGACAGTAAATGTATGAGGTTTTGTAGGCCAGTTGCACCTGCTCAATTCTGCTTTTGCCAAGCAAAAGCAGCCACAGACAATATGTAAATGGATGGTTGTGGCTGTGTTTTATTTATGGGCATAGAAATTGGAATTATATATAATTTTCATGTGTAATGAAGTATTATTCTGTTTTTGATTCCCCCCCCCCAATCATTTAAAAATGTGAAAAGTTATCTTTAGTTTGTGGGCTGTACCAAAATAGACAGTGGGCTGAATTTGACCTCCAGGCCACATTTTCCTAACTCCTGCTCCTTTTAATATATAAATATCGTCTTCATTATTTTTTAAAGACAAGTTATGATTAATGTAACTAAACCCTGATAGATTGACATGTGGGTGATTTAACAGTCTTTTGTTATTACAAAAAATGCTATAGTAACAATGAAAGTCATTTTGCCATGTGGGAGAATATACATATGATTTCTAGAATAGTTTCCGGAAAGGGAAGTGTTGAGTCAAAAGGTATATGGCTTGAAATTTTGAGAAATATTGACAAGTTGCCTTTTTAGAAGTTGTACCGATTACTCTGCCAGCAATATGTGAGAGTGTCCATTTCTCCACTCTCACCAACTCAGTGTGTTTCCAAGCTTTTAGTATGTACCAATCTGAGAGTTGAAAAAATGTATATAATTCAGTGTAATTATTTTCATTTCTCTTATTATAAGTGAAGTCTAATATCTTTTATTCTGTGAATTTTTTGTCACTGATTTTCTACATTTTTCTGGCAGATTTTTGATTAATTTATTGATTTGTAAGAGCTCTTTACTTTTTCAGGACTTTCTTTACAAAATTACTTTTGGGGGGTGATATTTAGAGAGGCTTTCCTACTTCACGATTAAGATAGGAAAATAAAGTTCAAGTGCTTTGTGACTTCACCTTTACATTTGAATTTTTAATCTTTGTTTATTTGTATATGATGTTATATTTTATTTTTAAAATATTTTATTTATTTATTTGAGAGAGAGACCAGAAATGGGGGAAGGAGCAGAGGAAGAGGAATAAGCTGATTCTCCACTGAGAGGAGAGCCAGATGTGGGGCTTGATCCCAGGACCTTGAGATCATGACTTGAGTTGAACTCAGGCGCTTAACCCACTCAACCACCCAGGTGCCCCAATGATGTTAAGTGAGTGCAAGACATGATACCCAGAGAAAAGCAGTGCGATCATATGCCAGCCATCCCCAGTTCATTACAGAGTAGGGTCCTGCAATTTCACCAGTGATTTATTTATTCAGTAAACATTTATTAAGCAATCACTACTTCTAAGGCATTGAACCCAGTGGGGGATACAGAAATAAATCAGTATAATCTCTTTCCTTAAGAAAGATTAAATAATGACCGTAACAATAACAAAAGCAAATATTTAAAAAATACTTTCTATGTACCAGCACTTACTTAACATGTTACATGCATTGTCTCATTTATCTTCATAGAAACCATGTAGGTTAGATTCTCTTCTTGTTTTATGTACTTATGAATGAGGAAAGTTACTGAGTCATAGAACCAGCGTTCAGATCTAGGCAGCTTGATGTCTGAGCTTGGGCTTCTAACCATCCACCAGCCCACATGTCATATCTGGACCCAAAGGGGAACAGGGGATAGGTAGAGTACTTTGGGAGTTCAGAATGGCTCATGAGGAGCTGGAGACCAAAATATCGTTCATATCTTTATTAATATTTGACTGCTGTCTCATTTCTGGCACTGTGTGAGATTAATATCCTCAGTGTAATTTCTCACTTTCCTCACTTATCTTAAATTATATTTTTGATGCAAATTTTTGAGCAAAGTGGTGATTCCCAACCAGTTATTAATAATTCCCTTAAAAAATACTGTTGTGAGGGGCGCCTGGATGGCTCAGTGGGTTAAAGCCTATGCCTTCGGCTCAGGTCATGATCTCAGGGTCCTGGGATCGAGGCCTGCATTGGGCTCTCTGCTCAGCGGGGAGCCTGCTTCCCCCTCTTTCTCTGCCTGCCTCTCTGCCTACTTGTGATCTCTCTCTTTGTCAAATAAATAAATAAAATCTTAAAAAAATACTGTTGTGAAATAGTTTAACATATAAAAATAGTAACTCAGTGTCATTTTTTCCTTGTAGTGGATGTGAGGTGAATTTCCTAATGGTGGTGGTTTAGCTTTGGTTTCTCTCTTCAAATAAGATAGTAGAAGATGTTGGGATGATCAAAGAAATTTACACCTGGAGCTCAAGTTACCTCATTAGTGACTTCCTGTCCAAAAATCACATTATTTTTGAATACTAAGGAAATGATTAATACCAGGTCAAAACCTCAAACAGAAATTAAGCTCTTACTAAATAATTCTGCAAATTGAGAAGATATGTGTGTGTGTGTCTTTGTGCGTGTTAAAATCTACAGCTTCTAACTGATCTCCCCCAAGTTAATGGTGTCATTCACTTGGCATATGAGGTTGATACTTAACAAACACTTGGTAGTTAACAAGCAATTAGTTTATACTATCAGGTGGGGCAGGTTAACCACTATGCATACCGGCTTAAGCATAGTAGCAGCTCATTTGTAGTCTCATGAGAGTCCCGGGCAGGTGAACAGAATGGCGGGGCAACCCTCCTCTGCAGAGTACTTCAAGGACTCGGCGCCAGGGAGACTGAGCATCTTCCTTCCAGCCAGCCGGATGGGAGAAAGGGCAGGGAGGCTTGGGCAAGAGGCTTCTAGGAGCCAGATGTGGAAATGGCACTCATCGCTTCTATTCCCATTCCACAGCCTGGAACTCAGCCACTTCTAGGTGCAAGGGAGGCACGAAAATTCAGTGCAGGAAGGAGAGCATGGGTTTTGGTGAGGAACTAGCAGTCTCCACCACAGTTGCAAAAAACCAGCGATTCTTTTAACGTGCCCCAACGAGTATCAACTTGCTCCCTGTATTTTGAGGCTCAGTCCTTGGGGCGAGGTGCTTAGGTTCCAAAAAGCATTGTATGATGTCTGCAAAAGAGATAAGGCTAACTGGAAACTCTGTCTGCCGGGCAGCTAATGGTGTAATGGATTTGATCAAGTGAAGGCTGGAGAAGGGACATCTTAGAAATACATGCCGGTTAGAGCTCCTTTGTCACACTTGCAGGGGAGGCTCTGAGTCTTCCCGGGAGCCCAGGCAGTATGGCTCAGGGGCGGTACCCAAATACCGGCATGTGCTGTAGGTAGAGGAAGGTGAGGAGGGCCATGTTGAAGGCCATGTGTTTTTGTCTCCAGGAAGCCTTGGAGTGGGCCATGAAGAACCACCTGTGGGGCCACGCTTTGTTCCTCTCCAGCAAGATGGACCCGAGGACCTACAGCTGGGTTATGAGTGGGTGAGTGAGCTGGGCGCTGGACAGGGGGACCAGTGCAGAGAGAGGCTTCCCCCACCAAGAGACAGGCTGGTGAGGGGAAATGCAGGGTGCCCTGGGAAGCCCCAAGCATCCTTTCAATTTCTCTTTTCTGACTGTTGTAGGATATCACTTCTCTAGATTCTTATGATCTAGACCTGGACACATTCCTTCTACCTGCTTTATAATACACATTTTAGTAATATTTCCCAGGGTGTGTTCCAAAAATTATGTAGGTTTCTACAGTCTGGTAGTTCTCTTTGGGAGGGGCTGTTCTAGATAGTTCCATCAGTGAGGGAATAGGTGGCCACTCATGGTTAACTGAGTAGACCCGAGAGTTAGTTGTCTACCGCTTAGCCTTGCAGTGGGGAATGTGGGTGCTGAGAGGAAGGTCGGGATGTGGGGGAACAGTAGGAACAGACATTAGGACTGGGGACTGGATCTAGGGCAGGGGGACACAATGAGTCCCGAGCGATGTTTTTAGTCAGAGATCATGCCAGCGCACTGAGACCAGGAAGAATGCCCAAACCAGGACAAGGCAGGATGGGAGGCTGACTGTGTAACCAGGAGTTTGGAATAAGTGGGCATAAGTGGAAGAGCTGGGTGTCGGGGCGCAGGAGAAGGAAGGGTTTCTGAGTAAGCCCCTCAGGCTGCAGCCAGATCCGTGGGAGGGCGGGCACAGACGTGTTGCAGGGCTGGGGAGAGCTGGGAGGATGAGGGCCCTCCCGTAAGGGGCAGGCTTGGATCCAACAGGGAGAAGGATGCTCCCTCAAAATGTTCCTCTTCCTGTATTGGTAGAAGCTGTGAAACTGTGAACCTCTCAGCTTAACTCAAGTTTAAATTGGCCGTAAACTGGCTGTTGGGCAGTTGGCTGAGAAGATTGCACCTGCCTTCACAGCTGTCACACTACCCGTCTCCATCCGTGGCTTGTCTTTTCTACCCTAACCCTCAGTCTTGGCAGGGACTAGGAATGCCTCTTCTCACATGGTTATGCTCAGGGAGGTGAGGAGCCCCGGAGTTTTATTATGGTAAGCGCTCCGAGCTGGCAAGGCAAGTAAGAGACCGTGTTCTGAGGGATGATTCTCCTCTGGGTTTTGGAAATGAACATCCCACAACCCCACGTTAGAGCACACAGCTCTGCTACAGATTTTTGCCTTGGGCCGTTGATTTTTGATGGGGCCCAGTGAATTGTGAAGAGTATCTCTTACTGAGTATGCTTAGATCTCAGATCGGTTATAGAGCTTATTATATCCTTGTTAAGCATATCCCACAGTTTGTCATCAGTAGGATCATTTCTGGTCCCTGTTCTATGCCTCCTTGGTTACTGGAAATGGCTATTTAGTGCTTGTGTGTAAAAGCCCTGCAGAGCCAGGCTAGTGGTGAGCCTCAGAAGCACACCCGGGGCGCTGGGGCGGGGCATGGGGGGGCGCTTGGGGTGGGGGGAGGAGGAGTGGAGGGTGCCCACTGCGGGGGAGGGGCCTACGGAGCCAAGGTTTGGGTTGACTGCTGGGGCTCTTCAGGGACCTGTGAAACTGGGGGGCGGGGGGGGGCATCATTTCCATGACAAAGCAAGCCTAGAGAAATGGCTACACAGAGTTGGGGCATCGGTGCCAAAGTGCAGGAAATATATTCCAACAGTGGGGTGTGGGGTGGAAGGAAGATCCTGCCAAGCCCCCCAAAAGTGGGAGTGATGGGAGCATAACTGAGAGGCAAAGAGAAATTCATGTTCCAAAAGAAGATGCTGAAATCAGATAGAAAAATATGGGGAGCTTTTGCCCTGCTGGCAATGGGTAAAATGCTCTCTTGGCCTAGTCACCCCTAATGGTCACCTGTCTCTGCAGCTTCACGAGCACTCTGGCCGCCAATGACCCTCTGCAGACCCTCTTCCAGTTCATGTCGGGGAGGATCCCACAAGCAGCCACGGTACTCTTTGTGATGGGACTCTCCTTCCTGCATCCTAGGGGTTTAGAGGGTGGGGACAGCTAAGGAAGGAGGTTATGAATTTAATTATTTTTATTTTTAATTTTAGAGGACGGAAGAGGCAGAGGGAGTGGGATGAAGATGGAGGGGGAGGGAGAAGGAGGGGGAGAGAGAGAGAGAAAAATCTCAAGTAGACTCCCCACTGAGCACAGAGCCTGACTCAGGGCTCAGTCTTACAACCCTGAGGTCATGACCTGACCAAAATCAAGAGTCAGACTCTCAACTGACTGAGCCACCCAAGTGCCCCAAGAGGTGATGACTTCAAAGACTAAACACAAATAATAATTGTGTGTTAATCACCTGCTGTGAGCTTGGCCCTGTGCTGAGCACTTGGCTTCATATTATCTCATTTAATGCACCGAGGTAGGAATTATTATCCCCATTTTGTGGATGTGGAAACTGAGGTGCAAAGATGTAAAATGACCCAAGATCACAGAGCTTGGAGAAGTGGAGCCAGGATTGACTCAGATCTGTCTGATCCAAAGACCTTGCCCTTTTCATGACAGCGCAGCAGCCTGCGTTGGGTGTGTGGATGGTGAGAAAGTGCACTGTTCCCAGGCTTCCTGCTGTGAGGCTGCCCTTCTTTCCCACCACTGCACACTGAGCCTGCAAGGCTGGACATACGCCATCTCACATGGTTTCTAGATAGAGCTCTGGATAGATAGAGCTCTGGAGAAGTCTGAGGCCAGCTTGATGTTTTCCCCCTGAAAACAGACTTGATCTTTTTGCCCCAAAGCATCCCTCTTTATTCTTGAAGTCAGTAACTTTACTGGGATCCATCTTGATGTTAGACTCTCTGGGTCAGTTTTTTTTTTCCCTTGGTACACAGCATGCTCTCTCTCTTTTTAATTTAAGATTTTATTTGACAGAGAGAGAAAGAGAGAGGTAATACAAGTGGGGGGAGTGGGAGAAGGAGAAGCAGGCTTCCTGCTGAGCAGGGAGCCCTATGCAGGGCTCTGTCCCAGGATCCTGAGATCATGACCTGAGCCAAAGGCAGACACTTAATGACTGAGTCACCTAGGTGTCCCCAAAGTATGCTCTCTCTATCTCTGGGTTCATATTTTACAGTTCAGGAAAATTTTCTTGAATTATATCCTTAAGTATTTGTTTTGTTCCATTATTTTGGTTTTCTTTCAGGAATTCCATGTATGCATAATTTCACATATATATGAATATATACATATACACATGCATATTATATGTATATTTTTTCTTTATTTTTTATTTTTTTATAAGCTTTTCTTTTTAAAATTTTATTTATTTGACAGAGAAATCACAAGTAGGCAGAGAGGCAGGCAGAGAGAGGGGAGGAAACAGGCTCCCCACCAAGCAGAGAGCCTGACAGGGGCCTCGATCCCAGGACCCCGAGATCATGACCCGAGCCGAAGGCAGAGGCTTTAACTCACTGAGCCACCCAGGCACCCTCATTTTTTCTTTAAACACTTTTTTGTTTCCTTCCCTTCCTCCCTCCCTCCTCCCTCCCTCATTTCTTCCCTCCTTTTTTCTTCTTCCTCTTCCCCTTCTTCCCCCCTTCTTCTCTTCCTCCTCCTTTTTCCTTCTTCCTCCTCTTCTTCTCTGTCTCCTCCTCCTCCTCCTCCTCTTCCTCTTTCTTCTCCCCCTCCTCCTCCTCTGATTTCCATCATGTGTGTCCCTTACTGTGTTTTCATCACCGTCTCTTCATTTCCTTGTCATTTTTGTCTTGATTTCTTTGATTTTTCTTCCACTTTTTCCCTGAGCTCTGCAGGTCACATCTACCTCTTCGTCTTGTCTGCTCTTTCTTGAACTCTTATAACTTAGCTTTAGGCCCTTGCTCCATAAAAAAATTGTTTCATTATTTTACTTAAATTCATGATGAAATGTTTGCTGATACTTCTTTGTTTCATGGTAACATTTTCCCAGTGAGTCTTCTTTCTACCTTCCATCTATATTTTCATGTTACTTCTCTCCTTTTATCTTTAGAGTGAATTTATATAGATTCTGTGTTGGATCTTTTTTTTTTTTTAAGATTTTATTTATTTGACAGAGAGAAACACAGCCAGAGAGGGAACACAAGCAGGGGAGTGAGAGAGGGAGAAGCAGGCTTCCCGCTGAGCAGGGAGCCCGATGTGGGACTTGATCCCGGGTCTCTGGGATCATGACCTGAGCTGAAGGCAGATGCTTAGACAGGTGCCCCTGAACTTGCCTTTTTACCTAATCTTAGAATGTCAGGTTTTCCTCTTTGTGGGCATTTTGATGCCTCACTAATAGAGTTATTGTGAAAATTACAGGAGAGAGGCAATCTGAACCACCATGCCTGACCTACTGAAGTTCATTAAGTGTCCGCTCTCTCTTGAGCGCTCGCTCTTTCTCTCCATGGGTCAGCTTTACAGTGATTTTTTCAAATCACCTGGGGAAGAGACCGAAGAATGACTTCTAAGTGTTTATTCTTTTCTTTTGCTTGTTCCTTTCGTTCCAGCAAGAAAAGCGTGGCTGATGGGATAATAATAATAGCACCCAATGCAGGGGCACCTGGGTGGCTCAGCTGGTTGAGCGACTGCCTTCGGCTCAGGTCATGATCCCAGAGAGCCGGGATCGAGCCCCACATCGGGCTGCCTGCTCGGCAGGAAGCCTGCTTCTTCTTCTCTCACTCCCCCTGCTGTGTTCCCTCTCTGGCTGTGTTTCTCTCTGTCAAAATAAATAAAACATTTTTAAAAAATTAAAAAAAATAGTACCCAATGCATGTGACTGTTCACAGGTGAAATGCTTAGCAGTGGGTGTGGTTCACGGGTGGAGTGCAGCGAGTGAGAACTGCTGTTCCTGTGATGTATCATCATCCCCCTCATTCATACTACATCACCCACATAAACACAGAGTAGCCATAAAATGCAGCTGGATAAAGCATCTTTTGCTCCTTGGGCTAGTTACAAAGATCACATAACTGAATTGTTTTGACCTCCAAATCTTACCTACTACTACTGCCCATCTCCTACTCCACCTGTTGTGTGTAACAAATGGGGAGAAGGACTCCTCTGAAAATCACTTCTTTCCTTTTGCTGCACTTCCGTGTGTGTGTGTGTGTGTGTGTGTGTGTGTGTGTGTGTGTGTGTGTATTTGTACCTATGTGTCATTTATAAAGAGCAAACTAAGGGCAAAACACTATGCTATGTGCTTGACCTGACTATCTTATCAACATTACCCCTGTTAGGTAGAAATGATGATCTCTATTTAAGAGATGAGGAAAAAAGGTTTTGAGTGACTTGCTCAAGGTCACAAAGCGAGTAGGAAGCAGGACTCCAGGGGTGCCTAGGTAGTTCAGCCAGCTGAGCAGCCGATTCTTGATTTCAGCTTAGGTTAGGATTTCAGCTCAGGTGACGATCTCAGGGTGGTAAGACAGCGCTGTGTGGAGTTCTGCGTTTAGCAGGGAGTTTGAAATTCTCCCTCTCCCTTGGCCACGCCCCCCAATACTCATGTTCTCTCTTTCTAAAATACATAAATCTTTTAAAAAAAATAAGGCAGGACTCCAGTTGAATCCAGGGCCCGAATTGTTTCTGTGGGGTCATATTGTTTCTTTATTGATATTTCCTGTTCTAAAATACCCCTTCATTGAGGAGAAGGGAGGCCCAAGCCCCACCCTTTGTGCGGGGGTATTGTCCCTCTTCTCCCACTCTGGGTGCACCCTGCTGCCCCCTTGTGGAGCTCTGCTGCTCCTGCATTGTCACGGAGGGAGAGGACACAGCCCTCAGCTGGGAGCAAGAGGAATGGGGACTGGGTGCTGGGCTGGGCCATGTGGCCCGCTTTCTTCATCTTTCCAGTGGTGATAGGAATTCAACTTCTAGGGTTGTTGTGAAAGTTAACTAAGGTGATGTGTGTGAAAGGCTTTTGTAAAACTAGAAAACACAAGCTGTGGGGTAAGGTGTGAAGGGCCTAGGGTTCCCCTGACTTCTAACTGGTTAATGTGGATTCTTCATATGAGTCAAGGATGTCTGGTCTTCCTTCTTCCACTGAAACATCAGGTTTTGTTTTTCTTTTTTCTTTTTTTTCTTTTCTTGGATGTTGCCCCTCGCTGTTTGGATTGGGGGGCATCAGGAAGAAATTTGAAAATCAGGAAGTGATCAATAGTGTCATTTTATTTATCTATCTCCTGATATTCCTATGAATGCATGTATGTGCACTTCCTGGCTGCTACCCCTCATTCTACGAGGCTTGCTTTTTAAAAAGAGATCTCAAAATCCACACAGGATGGTGCTGCAGGCAGGTGTAAACTGCATTCCCTGAACTCCAAGCTGGGAGATGGACAACCCTCTTCTCCTACACTCTGGCCAGCGCTACATGAGGCTGTAAATCTCCCATTTTGTCTGCTGCCTTTCAGTGCTGTGCAGACAAGCAGTGGGGAGACTGGAGGCCTCATCTAGCTGTGATTCTGTCGAATCAGGGTGGGGACCCGGAGCTGCTTCAGCGAGTGATCGTCACCATGGGGGACACCCTGGGTAAGCAGAAGGCAGCCCTCCCTCCCTCTTTTCCTCTAGGGCATCTCCAGGCCACCTTTAAACATCTGTCTGCAGGCTCTTAGGTGCCGTGCGGGACCTGAGTCTGCACCTCAGGCTCTCCTTTGACCCAGGAGCCTCTGTGTTTGGGAGACAGAAACTCCAGGGAAAGGACTGTTATTCTTGCCTCCATTTCCCAGAATTTCTGCTGCAAGCCAGCGCAGACCAGGCCCCCGAGACTTGGGCTGTGTTGCTGTAGGAGGCACCTCTCAGCAGGTGGCTTTCTATCCCTGGTCAGATTTCCCCAGACACAGAGTTAACACTGGGGGACCTCGCCTCCTGTCCTGGTGAGTCTGAGCCAGCTCAGCCAGGAGCAAACGCTATCTTTGCCCGAGAGACCCTGGGTAATTGCGTCGTCTGCCCTTGGACTTTCTCTCAGTGAACGTGGCCTTATAAACACTTAGGGGCTATTGGATGTTCCAGCTCAGTGGTTCTCAGATTTGGTCAAGGGGCAGAACATCTAGAAATCCTGATAGTCTTTGTAAACTTGGTGACATAACACTCTGCTAAACTGAAAATAGCTGTGTGTGAAGCTTACCAGGTCAGCTGGCTGCTCACACTCGGTGGGAAGGGGAAGTAGGTTTTGTTTGGTCCTTGCTGGGTTCCAGGCACTGTGCTGAGTACTCTGCCTACTTGAATTAATTCAGTTTTGAGGTAATGGGAAATGTATGGGAGAACATTCTGGAATCGGAAACAAGTTGGTAATGATCGTGAATTTTATGAGCCCTGGGAAAAGTTTCCTACTGTTTGACTTCAGCAGGAGGAGCATTAGTGCCCCAAGAAGTCTAATTTAAAAACAGCTGCTCCCCATGGCCTGCATCTTTGCTCAGGTGTACACACCTGCTCCCTTTTCACAGGGACTAAAATGCTTAACAAATTCCTAATCACAATACAGGAGGGAAACAGGAATTAGCGACCTGTTTGGGCCAAAGAGAACTGAAATGGAAGGATGTTGGAGGCCGTGAACGCGGTGGGAGAGGGCGTGCGGTTTGGGGCGTGACTCCTGATGTGAGCCATTCTCCCCTTCGCTCCTGTGAACACTCTCCCCTCTGAGCCCTGAGCCCCCCTGCCATCCCTCTCGCAGCCCGTCCACAGAGTGGGTCCCCACACGGGGCCTGCTCTGTGACGGGGGCTCGCTCTCCTCCTCCTGCAGCAGGGAAGGGGCTGGTGGAGGCCGCTCACTTCTGCTACCTCATGGCTCATGTGCCCTTCGGCCACTACACCGTGAAGACAGACCATCTGGCCCTGCTTGGCAGCAGCCACAAGTATGTGGTCATCTGGGGAAGTGAGCGGGAAGGACGTTTTCCAGGGGACTGTTTTAGCCCTTGCTGGGTTTCATGGTCCTCCTTTCCGTTTTCCTGTGTGAATTTTACCTACTGCTGCTCCCTTCCTCCGGGAGTCTTTTCTGCACGGGGCTGGGCAGGGAGTGGCCCAGTGGGTGCCGCATCACACTAACGATGGGGGGCTTTAGGCCTCAGTCCTGCTCCCCAAACTGTGCTTGTGTGCCTTTGGGGTGTATTGTGCCCGTCTGACCACTGGGTGTCACCCCAATCCTGTGAACAGAGGTTCACCTCTTCTGACTCCAGCGCGATCAGGGTGGCTTGGGCTCCCTGTTAGGCAGCCCTGGGCTTGGCTGAGTCAGCCAGCCCCAGCAGAATTGGAAGTTGGAAGTTTATGCTTCCTCCTTCCTGTTACCTATTCTTTGTTGCCCATAACATTAGGCTCTTCATGCAGAAGGATCTTCATAATCCTGTAGACAATGAATAAATGGACAAAAAGACCCGTTTGCTTCCCAGCAGTCCTCCATGTTCCAGATCTCTCTTCTCCTCTCCCGGGAAGAGTTAAGATTTCCTAAGCCCTTACACTGTGCCAGTCGTTTTCTTTACACTGTTTCCTTTAATCACTACCAACTGACCCTGTAAATAAGGTAGATTTTTAATCTTCACTTGATAGAGGAGGGAAACCAAGGCACAGAGAGGTCAAATAACTTACCTGAGGTAGCACAGATGGTGTGGAGTTGCGCTGGACTTCGAACCCGGGCCGTAAGGCTGCGAAGCCCTGGCTGATTATGACTGCACCAGGCGGCCCACCTCTGGAGGTGTACAGCCTCGTGGCCGGTGCTCTCCGGCCGTGGTCTCTGATGGTATCTAGTTGGCTTGTCACATCCCATCGGTGCCAAATGTGGCAAGAGATGCGTAGGG
The DNA here is from genome assembly GCA_004023965.1 of Spilogale gracilis. Lineage (NCBI taxonomy): Eukaryota > Metazoa > Chordata > Mammalia > Carnivora > Mephitidae > Spilogale > Spilogale gracilis. The sequence continues at coordinate 16,414 of PITA01005010.1, read as the reverse complement.
GCTCATTTGTCTCCCTCCTATGTTTGTGTCACACGAGGGCATTTCTGGAGATAGCCGGGAGGGACCGTGAGTTCGGATACCACGACCAGCTGTGGAGCCTGTGGAGGGGTCTGGAAGCCTCTTTGATCACCTTCACTCAGCCCGCTTCCTCCTTGGCTGAATGAACACCCAGCATCGGGACCATCATTTGATCTTTGGTTGGGCTCTCCTCCCCATTCTCGCCCAGGCCTTCCTTTCTCGGCGCTGTTGGGCCCCCACATCACTCCTTCTCATTGGTTCGGGCCAGGAGTGGCCTTGCACAGGTGTGCGTTCTAGGCCTTCAGGACACTAAGTCTCGCTCCCGGCATGTTTAAGAGGAGCATGTAGCACCTCAAGGAGGGGGCAGGGAGAGCAGCTTGCCTTAGGGGATCTCCAGCGAAGAAGGTGGAGGACCCCCCTTTCTGCAATCTTTGCTCCCCAGCACCTGTGGTGTGGGGCTCTGTTGTGTTCCACCCCCAGCCTCAAGAAGGTGGACCGAGAGCGGCCAGACATTCGCTCCACAGGCCCAGAGGGTCTTTCCTGTCCTGGAGCCTCCCGGGGACCGCCCAGGGCAGAAGCTCCACCAAGCTGCAGCTGATCCTTGTCTGCTGGGATTGAAATCCTCCCCTCCCCTCCTCCTCAATTTCTTTCGTTATTATTCCCTGGTTTTAGTCAAGAGTTTTTGAAATTTGCAACAACCGAGGCTATCCAGAGGACGGAAATCTTCGAGTACTGTCAGATGCTGGGTCGCCCCAAATCCTTCATCCCTTCTTTCCAGGTAACCGAAAGCACAGGCGGCTGCCTTCTCAGTGGCAGATGACCACTGGCTGTGGGATTTCCTTGCTATTGGCACAGGGTAGCTGTGCTAAGTCATCGGCAGCATTTTTCCTCATTAGCTTGACTGTGGGAAGAGTTAGGATGTCTTCCTAGGCCTCCTAAAAGTCTGCATTTTAAGATATGAAAGCAAAACATGGCAATAACCCTTCTGGAAGTCAGCTGGGGTCCTGGGGCACCCACCCCTCATACCTGCTCGGCAGCAACTTCTGTTCTCCTCTCCTCAAACAGCTCTCCCTTCTCCTCTGCCCCTTGGCCATCCATCCGGCATGGGAAGATGGGGGCCCAGCCCTGGGGCTCCCTGCTCTGCTCCCTCCGTCTGACCTGCTCCTGCCATCTCTTTTGGACCCCTCTGTCTTCCAGCTTGGAATGTTCCTCCCGGCTCTGTCCTGGGTCCTCACCTGTCCTTCCTCTCAGGGCTTTGGCTGTGCAGGTGATGTGTACACTGTGGTTTCGCCTCTCCTCTCACAACTTCTCTGCTGGACGCCCTGTTGTCACCTCAAGTTCATCAAGCCTCCTTCAGTGCCAGTCCCTGGAGTGCGCGCGCGCGCGCACACACACACACACACACACACACCACAGCACGATGCACAAAACCTTAAAAATGAGTGAATTAGTTATGAGAAGGGAAGTAACCCCATTAGTATCTTCTTTCAGTGTTTGTACCAGAATCTCCTTCCCCGGCAAAGGCATGCTGGACCAGCTCCTTCGAGAACAGTCCTTTCATCCCTCTTTCCCTTCTTGGGTCATCCCCCCTTTCAGTCACCCTTGGGCTAAGGATTAGCTAGTTTTGGTGAGTGTGCTCTGGATGCGGGCACAACGCTTTGTGGTTTCAGAGTGTTATTTCTCATCCCCTGAGGTGGGCATGATTACTCCTCTTTCCCAGAAGAGGAAACTGAAGCTCAGAAGAGCTACATGCTGTTGGCTCACATCTCTTGGGTACCTTTTCTTCTTTGACCTTTGCGTGGATTATCTAATTTAATGTTTGCAACAGCCCAGGGGTAAATAGTATTGTCATCTCCATATTATAGTGAGGAAACTGAGGCACAGGGAGGTGGGGTAACCAGCCCAAGGTGGCATACCCAGTAGGGAGCTGGAATTTGACCTTGGACCTGCTTCCCAAACGCTCCTTCTCCATCTTGCTCTGCCACTCGTGCTTCTGTGAGTACTGGCTGATGCTCTGCATCACAGTCATTTCTTTTTCCTTTCTATGTGCCCCCCACTCCGTGCTTGGACTTCCGCCCCGCCTGCATTAGGCTTTCCAGGGGGGCGGACTTCCTGATAAGAAGTAAGTAGTCTGGTGCATTTCAATGGTGACCCCATCTATGGAGACCGAGCTCAGGGTGCCTCCCATCCCTCTCCTCGTGACACAGGACCAGCAGGCTGGATTTGAAGTTGTGCCCAGACCCAGATAGAATGCCCCAGCTGGCACAAGGCCCTCCTTGAGGGTTGGATGCCTGGATGTTTAGCGGAAGCTGGCAGTCAGCTGAGTTCCGGGAAGTCTTATCTGCACTCCTCTCACTCTCTGCCTGTCTGGGTGGACTTGCCATCGTCACTGGCTCTGCTCCTCTTCACAGGTGTATAAACTCCTTTATGCTTCCCGGCTGGCAGATTACGGCCTGGCGTCCCAGGCCTTGCATTACTGTGAAGCCATCGGCACGGCCCTCCTTGGCCAGGAAGACAGCAATCACCCTGTGCTATTAGGGGAACTCATCAAGGTGAGGTTCTCAAAGGGTTCTCTGCAGGTGTTTTATCTTTGGTGTTCAGAGAAAGCTGTTGTAAAGCAGCTTAGACTTCACATCCCATCTCCTTTGAATGTGCTGGAAAATTGGAGCCCATGCCTGTCTTTGACCACGTATGCATGCCCAGGCGTGATAAGCTGAGTCCTCACACCCCACCAAGAAACAGACAATGGGCAGAGGGTGCTGGGATTGGGAGATGGGAAACCAGGCATGTGGTCTGTCAGAAACTTAGTCTTGCAACTGCTTTTCTGGGACAGTGAAACTACACGTTACGGTGAACTGTTCTAATTATAAACGCCAGACATGGGAAATATATTTTAGTGATTAAAACAGGAAATGATCCTTATTAAAATGCTTTTAAATGCATGGAATATTTTATCACATGTGGGATACATTAAAAAAAGAAAGCAAAAACAAATCAACTTTTAGTTTCTAGGGAAGAAAACAGTCAGGCAAATAGTTGTTCCAATTAACTAAAGAAAAGTTTTGCTTTGCTTTAGGTGGGGCCCGAGTGTTGGATGCTATAGCCAAAGACCCATGTGTGGTGCTGAGCCCCATGCCCCCAGGTGTCTGCCAACAGGCCATCGGTAGTAGTGAGCTCAGGGGCCCAGAACGGAGGAGCTCGGAAGTTTGGGTACTTCAGAAGGGAGTAGAATCTTGTAAGGCAGAGTAGTCGCCTGACCTGCAGCATGGCATTATTGGGAAGCCGGTTAGACGTGCAGCATCTCAGCCCCACCAGACTTCTGCAATCAGAATTAGCATTTTGGCAATAGTCCAGGTGGTTGCCCAGAGCACCGAAGGTCAAAGTTTGGGAAGCCTCACTAGAGCAGACAGCCTCGAAAAGATACAGAGCTGGGTAGCATTTTCTTCTTATATCTTTTGGAAGATCTAACACCAAGATGGGTTAATTGTTTACTTATGCTGCAGTTTCAGGAAGGTACCTGCTGAATTTGCTACCTCTCAATTATTCTTTGTAATCTAATTTACGAGGGAATGAAGACTGTCTTTCTCTTTATTCCCTTATTGCCTCATTCCCCATTGTGTTTCTCTTTCTCCTTCCTCATTTCTTATGTCCACCCCTGACCTGGCTGGAAACCTGGCACAGCTAGCAGAGAGACTGAAGCTGTCTGATCCCTTGGTTGTAGAGAGACACCATGGAGGCAGGGACCCCGAGCCAGCCTGGCTGGTGCCCCTTCGCAGGCGGTGTGAGGAGCTGGCGGTGAGTGGGACTGGAGCTGGGCCAGGGGCTGAGACCTTTGTTTCTCTCTTTGAATCCCCTAACACCGAGTAGGCAAGCACTGACCTTGGCAAATCCCCGACCCCGTGGAGGGCCCTGAAGTCCCCCAGCTCCCATGAGGCCCAGGTTGACCTGGGCAGTGGTAGTGCTCAGCCTCCCAGCTGCTGTCTCTCTCTCTCTTTCTCCTTCTCTCTTTCTCTCTCTCTCTCTCTCTCTCTCTCTCTCTCTCTCTCTCTCTCTCTCGGGTGGAAATGGTTTCCTGTGTCTGCTTGTGAGACCTGGGGCCCTCTTGCTGATCCCCCTTGCCACCCTTCTCTGCGGTCCTAGAAGGTACATTTTACGACCATTAAAGCTTTCATCTCTCTGTTAGGAACAACGGATCACAGTGGACCCGTGTCACTTTCATGTAATGTAGGGCAATTGCTTAAAAGATTTCCAGGCCTTTTCTTTTTGTTCTGACAAGTGCAAAAGCTGCTGGCAGTAATTGTAACATAATTGGAATGGGGCTGCCTCCCTTCTCTTTCTTCCACCCTTTTGGAAGACAGGACAGGGTAGACTTTTCAAGGCACACAGGGCCCTGACGTCCACCATGTGCTATGCACACGGGACCCAGAGCCTCATGGTTTAGTCCCCTTCCTCGGGGAGATGAAGGATGGTGCTGGTGTCCTGGTCCCTGCCTGCTCTGAGCAGGGCTGAGGCCCCCCTCCTACCCATGGGCCTCTCCCACCAGCCCTCGACATTCAGGTGACGTTCCCCTACCTTGCCACTCCCTCTGAAGTTCCTTTTTGATTTGATTTTTATCTTTCACAATTTTTATTTATTTTCAAAGATTTAATTTATTTATTTAAGGGGCAGGGGCAGAAGCAGGCTCTCCGCTGAGCCAGGGACATGGGTCTCGATCCTAGGACTCCGGGATGAGACACCCAGTTGCCCCTTGCCTCAATTTTTAAACCGTTGTTCCCTGTTCTTTTGTGCATGTGGCTTAAAAAAATTTTACTTTCTTCTACTAGCACAAGATAGCAGCAGACAGTGGGGATCTTCGTTCTGCTCACTCGGATGCTTTGGGAGCCGAAGGAAGAGCAGGTACCCACACCGATGGCCTGAGCCTGTGAGTGCTGACGCTCAGCGCCTGTTCATATGAAAGGCCGGACTTGGGAAACCCTCACCTTGCCCTTCCTGGAGCTCTTCCTTGCCTGTTTAAGCCTGACCCATCGGTGCAGGCACCTTCTCCCTGCAGCTCCGGGCATCCCGACACTGCTAAGTTCCTGCATTGTGAGAGCTTCTGCCCTACATTCAGGTTTTAATACTCATTATACTGTGTCGTGATCTCAAGGTTTCGCTGGCATTTGTAGCTTCTCCCCAGGGAGGAAGCCAGTGAGGGTGGATTGTCCGTACTTCATGTGGGTGTTGGGGACATAGTGAGATTCTTTTGATCTACCAATTTTGAGTTTTGAGCATTCAGTTGCCATACACATGTGACATACATGCCATCAATATGTCCCTCCCTTCCCCTCAGGCTGCCTCTGGGCACTGGGTTGGGTAGAAAGTAGAAATCGCCCCCCCACCCCGTTGTTTCCCACCTTTAGTGCATCCTTCACAGTTGGGCAAGGGGAAGGCTGGCAGGCAGGCCTTGGTTTCTGTGTGTGGGCTTCGCTGCTGTGTCACGGGGCCTGTGAAGGTCAAGGACTGGAGGCGAGCCAGGCTGGATGTTTCTGAACACCACTTCTGCCAGGAAGCCGCTGTATCTCTTGTCACCCATCTGCGCATGTGGGTCAGCAGCCCCAGCAGCCCGTGACCTTGGGCCCATCACAGCACACGTCCACACTGCTGTCTGTTTCGCTGGCCGAATGGCAGAGCTGAAGGAAGACCGCCAGGCTGGCTTCCAGGGCCGATGCTCTGATTTTTTAAAAGCAAAGCCATCGTCTCTGTGGTCTGATTTGGGTTTTAACTGGCAACTGTCTACATTTCAAACACCCAAGTCCATGAGGAAACCCTTAAAAGAGAAAGTTTATCCAAAAGTGAAAAAGCATGGCATTAAACAAAGTGGTAATTTCCATCCTTCTGGTGCACTAATGCACTCATTTAAGGCCGGGAGATCGTACACGGGAGTGAGGGAAATCGTTTTGTCAACTCGAAGTCATAAGCAGTGAGAGGCTTCATTTGTCGTCACATTAAGGGCAGCCACATCCAGCGGCCTGTCTTTGTGACTTCTTTCCAAGGAGGACATGGGCAGGAATGGTCCTGGTGTGATCGGTCCACTCTAATGCCGTATTTCAGGTCTCGGCTCTTTCTCTTGCCCTATGTCCTTAGAAAGCACTTCCTGCCGTGATCTTTCAGGACGTCAGAACAACTCAGGAGCCCTTGGGGACTGCTCAGCCTTGTGGCCGACCCTGGAGCAGATGGGCCCAGCCCAGCCCCAACCGCAGCAGCCGCTCTTTCCCCACCAGCTCAGCTCCCACACAGCAGGAGGAAGTGTGGGGCAGACAGGGATCCCAGTGCCTCTTTACTCGGTTCCTGGGACTGGTGGCAGCCTGGCAGTGGCAGGGACTGCTGGAGGAGGAGCCTGGGAGGAAACGCAGCAGATACACCCACCCCTTGGTAAGACCTGGGTGAGGAGTTTGGAAGGGGAGGAAGCAGAAGAGGGAGGAGGAGTGACCAATTGGAGGAGGTGGGGTCAGAGCCTCTAAAGCCCAAGTGGTGGCTATGGGTCTGACCAAGCTCCTACTAGAGGCAGTCCTGGGGCTGGTATTTGCATGCCCCCCTGGGGGACGCTGCTCCCTTCCTTTGCAGTCTGCCTCTCCACTGGGGCAAGCATAACAAGGCCAACAGCAGTTCCTCCAGCCCTCCTCCTGGATGCATAGTTTCTAGGAGAGAGGCTGCATGATGGAGGGAGGGAAATGCCATCTGTGCCTTGAGCTCTGTCGTCCTGTACCCAAGAACTTAATGTCAGGGGTTGCTAGCAGAGACCCACCCTTCCGTCCTGCTCCCAAGGGTGGTGGTGATGGGAGACAGAGGGACTGAGTGAGGTGAGCAGTGCTGGCCACCAAACAGGAGGATTAGATCTTCGGCCTTGTAGGATAACGTCCTGTGCAAGATAGGATGCTCAGATGGAGAGGACAGTGCGATCTAGCTCCCTGTGGCCCTGGTTTCCGGGATTCCTCAGGAATGGCTTGGTTCACAGTAGAGGTCAGGTGACCAGCATGTCTTGGGTGGCTGGAACTGACAGGGTTTCACATGTGGACTTCACACTGATGCCATATCTCGTGGGCTGCTTGGGGTCATGGGTTGGACGCGCAGCTGTTTGGCAGTTAGAAAAGCTGACTGCGCCCCACCCCTGCTTCGGGTGAGGCGGGAAGAGCACAAGTTCCAATCACGCTGACTGCGCCCCACCCCTGCTTCGGGTGAGGGGGGAAGAGCACAAGTTCCAATCACGGTGTTCCTTTGTGTTGTGCCATAGGAGAGAACACAGTGTCCCAAGGAAGTTTCCAGCATCCAGATGCTCAAAAGGTTGTCTCCCGACCTCAGGTGAGAGGACAAGGCAGAGCAGACGCTGAGGCCCTACTCTAATACTGCAGGTGTTTTCCAGTGGCCCAGATTTCTTGGCCACGTGCAAACTCCCTCCTCGGCACGGCACCTGCTCCCCTTCCACACTGTACCTTGTTTCTTCTTGTTTCTTTTCTATCCCAAATCCTAGTGGTGGAGAGGAGGGCCATGTTCCTGTTTAGGTTCAATCCACCAACCAGTGTCCATGGTGGGAGGGGTGGCAGGGCTCAGTTTTGGCCTCAGAGGTCCCTCACACCCTCTCCTCACCGGCTACACCACAACACCCTGCCCTGTCAGGAGGGACCTTGATGCTTCTTTCTTTCTTTCTTTTTTTTTTTTTTAAGATTTTATTTATTTATTTATTTGACTGAGAGAGAGAGAGAGAGGCAGGCAGAGAGAGAGGAGGAAGCAGGCTCCCCGCTGAGCAGAGAGCTCTCATGACCCCAAGATCATGACCTGAGCTGAAGGCAGAGGCTTTAACCCAATGAGCCACCCAGGCACCCTGCTTATTTCTCTATTGTAACTTTTACCTCACTTTTTTTCTAAGAAGGATCTACAACAGCTGGATCTTTTCTTCTCAGTTAGACTGGAAGGTCTTGAAGGAGGCCCTGCCTAACAGACCATGCTGGTTAGCTGTCCAGTGAATGCCCCCTTCCTCAAAAATGGGTATTCAAAATGTTCTTCAGCTTTGCCTGGCTGGAGGGTTTCATTGTATAAATTTGATCACATAAATAGTGGTTATAGCATATAAATGTCTCAAGTAGTAATGGGGCTGCAGGAGTTAAAAACTTTTATGCTTTCCTTATTTTTCTGGCTGAATAATAGTACATTATTGTTGTAGAAAATTGGAAAAATAAAAAAAGTCATAAATTATCGAATATCACTCATATGTTTCTAAATGTGTATATAAAACTTTATTTCCTATTTGTTACTTAATACTATAAAATGAGGTTTTCCATCTCATTCATAAATGATTTTTATTTTTATATACTATTTATTGTTATTTATTTTTAAATTTTATTTTATTATTTGAGAGAGAGAGAGAGAGCGCCTGCATGAGCTCGCGTGGGGTGGAGGGGCAAAGGGAGAGGGAGAAACAGAGTCCCTGCTGAGCAGGGAGCCCGATGTGGGACTCATGCCCAGGACCCCGGGATCACAACCTAAGCCGAGGCAGACACTTAGCCGACTGAGACACCCAGGCGCCCCTATTTTATTTTATTTTTAAAGATATATATGTACTCAAGAGAGTGAGTGAGTGAGAGTGAGTGAGTGAGTGTGCAGGGTGGGGGAAGGGTGAAGAGAAACTTAAGACTCTGCACTCAGCATGGAGCAGGCCTGGGGCTCCATCTCACCACATGGAGATCAGCATCTGGGCAGAAGCCAGAGTCAGATGCTTAACCGACTAAGCCACTCAGGTGCCCCCATTAATGATTTTTAATATTGGTATGATAAAGTCCATTGTGTGAAAGCACCATCCTCTGATCATTCCCTCATTCATTCATTCACAGATCCTAAGTTCCCTGTGACTGTCCTGGGAATACACAGGGAACCTATCCTCCTGTGCTTCTGTTTAGGGGAGGTGACTTCACTAAACAACTGTGTGCATGAGGGATGGGGTGGCTGGGGAGGGCCCCTGTCGGGAGGTTTTGAGCAGAGGTCAGAATGGGGGGGCATAGAAGAGCCAGTTAAGTGGGGAACCAGCGTTCAAGGTAAAAAAAAAATAACAAGAACACAGGCCCTGAAATGGGACTGACTTGGTGCCGTGAAGAAAGAACAAGGGACCCACTGTGTGTAGAAAGTGGGGAGCAGTGGGCAGAGAAGTGAGACCAGAGATTAGAGGCTGGATCACACAGGGCTTTGCGGGTCACGGTGAGGAGCTCCAGGTTTCCCACATTGCTAAACAATTCAAGCAGGTCTCTCTTCCCTTTCTCTCTTTCCTCCTTTTTCTGAGCTCCCGTCCCTTCCCCTCATGTATAAAATACAGTGGTGGGCATTCTAGAGACCGACATGCAAGCCTTGTCTATTTCTTGAATTACTCAACTGGGAGAAATTCCCAGAAAGAGAGTCAGCCTGCTGAAGTTTGAATCCTTGCTGTGCCCACTACTAGCTGTGTGGCTAATCCTTCTGTGTCTTAGCTTTCTCGTATGTAAAATGGAATGATAATAGCCTACCTCACAGGACAGTTGTAAGGACTAAATGAATCACTATATATAAATGCTCAGTGTTTACTCCCTAGTATAAGGAGTAATAAGAACTGAATAAGAATAAGAATTGAAGTTTTTTCTAGATTTGCCAAAGTAGTTTCCAAAGGTTGTACCAATGATGCTTTTTGGAATATAAAATGTGAATGTAACACAAAAGGACAAATATTGTGTGGTTCTGCTTATATGAGGCACCTAGAGGAGGCAAATACATAGACACAAAGAATAGAGGCGACTAGGGCTTAAGGGGGTGGGGAAAATGGGGAGTTAGTGTTTAGCGGGCACAGAGTTTCTGTTGAGGTTAATTAAATGTTCTGGAAATGGATTATTAGTAGTGGTTATACAACTTTTATTTGTGAATAAACTGATGCTACTGAATTGTACACTTAAAAATGGTTACATTGGTGAATTTTATGTCATGTATATTTTCCCATGCACACAAATATAAAGGCCCGTGGACACACCCTGCTTCCCTCTGCTGCATTTGTTCGCAGTTGGTCCTGGACAGGTCCACTAGCAATGAGCTCTCGAATGAGTGAGGGTCAGTCTCTGTCCTTCTAGGTGTGGGGGTACCCGTGGGATGTGTCCTGTCCCTCTTCCTGTCCACCAGTGGCCGTCTGCTCCAGGCCTGGGCATAGTTCTGGAACTCTGATGTGGGGAGGGAGCACAATGGCCAGAAGCCCAGGGGATTAGGGGATAACACGAGGGTGGGGGTTGGGCACAGGCCTTGGCCAGCGGCCTCCCGCAGATGTCTCTCCTAGCTAAAATTCGAGCCTGTAAGGCTATCCCCCTGATTTACTGAGCGGGGCCAGTGAGGGAGGACACGCCATTTGCCCTCATAACCTGTCAAGTGCTATAAAAACGTTCGTTCTTACTCTCTTTAATTCCAGGTGCCAGCAATTCCCAGGTTACGAAATAATTCTGAGAGTTCCACTGTTTCAGTCAAGGAGGATGAGGAGGAGTCCTCCGATGAGGCAGATGATAAATCTTCCCAAAGCCCGGCACAGAAAGAAAAGCCAGGAGACATGAAAGAGAACATGAAGGTGGAGGGTCTTGTTCCGTGGCCACCGTCCCCTTCCCAAATGGTGTGGGGAGCGGGCTTGGGAAGCTGGGCTTTGGTTGGGTCTCTGACTCCCCAGCAGCATAGTGGGGTGGGCCTGTCCCCTAGTCAGTGGGAGAAGCACACCTGTAGGCCCTAAATCTCCTCCTTTCCCTTCCAGAGCTCAGGGTTTGGCTGGTTCAGCTGGTTTCGCTTGAAGCCCACCAACAACGGATCCACCTCTGGAGAAGACTCATCCGACAGTCCTGACTCTGAGGTGAGCATGCGGGCCCCTTCCTGTCCTGTGGGCCCGCTGGAGGAAGTTTCCTCAGAACCTCTGAGGCCCGGATTTGGCATCTGGTAATGGGCAAAGGCCAACTGGGTCTTAAAAATTAAGATGAAGAATATTAACTTTAGGATGCCAGTAGTTGTTTGATTATTGAGTAGAGGAGTGGCACGAGAGTTCTGGGGTGAGCAGCAGGTCACAGGTTGAGGCCACTATTGTGGGCATGAATTTGTTAACAACCAGTACCCCCAACACTGCCTGTCTTTCTCCATGACGCAGGCGACCTCCCGAGCGTCTTCTCCCCCTGAGGCTGGCTTCACACTGACGTCTCTCCCGGAGCCCCAGTCGCTGCCGGGCCCCTTGTCCGGAGCCACAGGTACTGCGGAGGTCGTGGCCTCGGGTCTGTGGACTCTGCTCCTCAGGCCTTGAGGGTACCTTCTGGGTGCCCTGAGCCGTGGAAACAGCTCTGACTCATTACTTTCAGGTGAGGGTGAAGTCCGAGGGAGCAGGGGAGCAGCCAAGGACACTGGACATGGAGGCCTGTCGGGGCCTGAGGTGAGCAGCCTTCGGATGGAAGCTTCGGGCCCCACAGACGCTTGGGTGTGCGAGGACCGAACATTCAATGTGGGCTGGAAGGGCCATCCTGTGAGGGCGGAAAGCTTCTGGAGTAGTCTGCTAGGGCCACCATGACAGAATGTCAGACTGCAGCTCAAACAAAGCGATTTCTTCACAACTCTGGAGGCTGCACGTCTGAGGCAGGGTGTTGGCAGTGTTGGTGTCTCCCAAGGCCTCTTTCTTTGGCTCGTACATGGCCATGGTTTCCACATGGTTTCCCTGTGTGTGTGTCTGTGCATACTTCCCCCCTCGTAAGGACACCAGTCATATTGACTTAGGACCCACCCTAATGACCTCATCTTACTTAATTGCCTCTTTGTTTCTTTAATTTTTATTTTTTTAAGATTTTCTTTCTTTTTTTTTTTTTTTAAAGATTTTATTTATTTATTTGACAGAGAGAAAGATGACAAGTAGGCAGAGAGGCAGACAGAGAGAGAGGAGGAAGCAGGCTCCCCGCCGAGCGGAGAGCCCAATGTGGGCCTCTATCCCAGGACTCTGAGATCATTACCTGAGCTGAAGGCAGAGGCTCAACCCTCTGAGCCACCCGGGAACCCCAAGATTTTCTTTTTAAGTAATCTTTACACCCAACATGGGGCTTGAACTTACAACCCTGAGATCAAGAGTCACATGCTCAACTGATTGAGCCAGCCAGGCATCTGCTTAATCACTTTTTGAAAGACATTACCTCCAAATGCATCCTGTAATATTGGGGTTTAGATTTCCACATAGGAAGTTTTGAGGGGACACGATGTAGTCCCTCATGGCTTCCTTAGATGAAGTCTAGAGCATGGCCTCTTTCCCTGTCCCAGAGTTCATCAGTGACTTTGGCAAGGGCTGTAAAAAGTTCTTGATAAAGCATCCACATGGTACAGATTTCAAAATGATCACTAGGAAAACATTCATATTTTCTTGTGGTTGAGTTAGCATACTCTTGTAGTACTTTAGGGTTTCAGAGAATAGGATATTACTTTTTATGATGCTATCAAGATAATTGACTGTCTTTTTCTCCTCATGCGCTCCAGGAACAGCAGCCCCTGAGTCACTGCATTTGTCACCACACCCAGGGGGTGGCCATGCCCACCTGAATCATGTTTGTTTGCTTGAATTCCCTGAGGTCTATCAAGAAACCCTTAAAAATCTGCATCTCTTGACCAAAGTTGACACTTAAAGGAAACGCTTGATGTTCTAGAATTAAGAAGTGGTGACTGATAGGATTTTCTGTTATTTTCCATCACAGGCTGTTGACTCTGAGCTTTTCTTCAACCCTGGTGTTCTGCTTCCCCCAACCCCCTTGAAAGGAAGTGTTCCTCTCTACAACCCATCTCAGGTCCCCCAGGTAAGGGAGCCCTGAGGGAGAGGGCTTAGGAACACAAATTCTGGATGAAGGCAATCCAAGTTTATAATCCTAGTTTGCCACTTACTGTGGGTTCTTGAGCAATGACTTACCCTCTGTAAGACTCAGTTTCTGCATCTGTAAAGTGGGGTCAGTAGTAGCCACCTCGCAGGGTTGGTGTGAGGATTAAATGGGAGCATGTGTGTGAAGGGCCTCATGCATGGAAAAGGCTAATAATGTTCTAAAAGGAAAAGGCTCAGTAGTGTCACTATTATTAATACCCCTCTTGACCATCTCAAAGTCTTGAGACTTTGAGAAACACACAGGTGTTGGTACCAGTGGTATGGAAATATCACTCCATCCTGGGGGTGAGGGGATCATTGCAAACATAGAGAGAAGCTAAACTCCCTGCCGTTCAGTGACTTGGGGTAGATTGGTTGCTCTAATGTACATATTTGGCCTCCCCTCTTAAAAAAATTGAATTTGTTTTGCCATATTTCAGAGGTATAGGTGTTGGGTGAAAGTAAATAATTAGAAGATCACCCCAGGAAGCCAAATGCAGCTTGAGTGTTCTAGACTCAGGATGCCCTAGCTCAGTCCAACCAGCCAGCCCTAGGTGGAGTTCTGCTTGGGGCTGTAATCTTGTACAATCTTTGTTCTGTTCCAGCTCTCCATGGCTACTAGCACGAACCGACTGAATCGCCTAACTCAGCGCCGCTACCCAACCCAGCCATGACGAGAATGGCCACCCGTCCCAAGCTGGTCTCCTTCCTTGATTTCCAGCCCCTCTGCCATATTGGGTTCCCCAAGAGGGTCATGCTGGCCTATTGCCTCCACCGGGACAGGCTCTTCCAGGATACAGCTCATCCAATCTCTTAACATTAGCTTCAGAATGATGGCTAGTACCACATCGGATGGAAAAGCTGGGTAGAACAGCAGACCGGAGGTGAGCAGAATGCTGTGGCAGGAGCATTCAGATGGTGGCTTTAGAACCTCAGGAGAATCAAGCCTCAGGACAATCAATTCCTCGGCTGGAATCAAGGTGAATCCACTGTGCTCTGCGGCAAGAAATTTGGGGGAGGTACCCAGAGTGATATTCGTGACTAACACTGACACATTCCTCAGTCTTAGTTATAGACCAATTCATGGCTCTAGTTAGCAAAGTTTATATACTGAAAGTTGATTATTGCTTCCCGGCAGAAGTCCCTCCTTTGTGACATTTCAGCAGTTTCCCTCTTGGTCCTAGTTTTGTGCACATTTTTATGTGCCTCAGATTAATTATATTTCTCTCACTTTCTTAGCTGGTCCTATTTTTTCACATTCTGGCATCTGGCTATCCAGTTAGATTGCCGTAGGCATCATATTGTCATGGTAACTACCGAACCTAATGATGCAGATGGATGGAACATCAGTGTAATAAATGAAGGGAAAGGTTTCCTAAAAATTCACCCCTTCTGTAAGAGAGGAGAATGAGCGCCTAACAGTGTTCATGTGCCCTTCCCACTCCAGGCCTTTGCAAATGGAGGTTGAGAGGGTCACTGGAGCTGGAGGGAGGAGGGGGACATCTTTGAAATTCTAGCTCTCTTTTCAAACCCAAAATAGGGATGACTCTTCCTGTTTGTCAGATTTGCTGAAAATTGCTCCTCACAAAGGACGTTTTTTCTATGTGTAATTGTACATACAGGTTTTATACTCTAATGTACTACAGTTCTGATGTTGGTAGCGATTAAACCAGATAATTTTATAGCAAATGCTTGTCTCTGGCTGATTTTTGCAGAGGGAGAGAGCACGCTGAGCACACTCTTCCCCTGAAGTGCTTATAATAATGGTTTCATTGTGTGATAAGATGCATATAGCCGGAAAGAGTCCTTTGTTAATGAAGAATCTGGGGACTGATCCTCTTAACTTCTGAGTTTACTCTAATGTTATTTTTTCAATTTAGAAAATATGGACCAAAGCGCCTGTGATGCAAATCAGTCACTCCATTAACTAAACATTGCATTTTCTGTTCTCTAAGAAGTTTATTCATCTCTCATATTAAATTAGGAAATGTGTGCATAAGTGTTTCTTGGACTGAGAGGGCGCTGGGTAAATGCCGGTGCCTTACTTCCCCTAGAAGACTGCTGCTCCTTCGGTTTGGTATACTGACACCCAGTGGTAGCACTATGGCAGCTATGTGGGAGTTTCAGAGGAAACCATTTTGACTTGGATCTCAGCACATCCGCAGTTCACCCACATCAGGCTCTCTGCTCAGTGGGGAGTCTGCTTCTCCCTCTCCCTCTGTGCTCTCTTCCTCTCAAATAAGTAAATAAAATATTTTAGAACATTATTAGTAAACAATCTAATAAGTACAATCTAGACTCTCTCAATTAAACTCTGGATCTTTTATTCACGGTATAGGTAATGGAATAGTAATTTAAAACTACTTCTTGGGGCTCCTGGGTGGCTCAGTGGGTTGAGCACCGAACTCTGGGTTTTGACTTAGGTCATTAGCTTAGGGTTGAGTCCTACATCAGGCTCCACGCTCAGTGGAGAGTCTGCTTGAGATTCTCTCCCTTTGCCCCTCCTCCTGCTTGCAGGTGCATGCAAATGCTTTCTCAAATTAAAAAAAGAAAACAACTACTACTCAATAGGTGTCCTTATTACTAAGCTAGTTTCTCTTCCTGCATATTCTGTGCCACCAATGCTAGGTCATGAGGCTAAGTGGCCCTGGGAACTGTGGCAGAAGGGAAGGCCCAAGAGGCTCTTGAGGAGAGTGAGGGCCAGAGAGGAAGGCAAAGATATCAGATGCCTGTGTACTCACTTCCTCTTCCTATTGGGATAATCCCTGGAGAATCCATAACTGAAGTGTCCCCAGAGCCAGCGCTGAGCTGAGTTACTGCCTAGGCAGAGGGCTACACAGCAGTGAACAACATTTCTGAGGGTAAGTCAGGGGGCTTTATGCACTAGAGAGGGAGGAGGTCATGCTATTTATGCTAATTCATGATGGACAGCTGGCTCTGCAAAGTCAGAGGGCACCCATTAATCTGCACGTGATTGTTTCAAACGAGTCCGCTGTTCATTGGGCAGGAAAGAGCCCTCAGCTGCGTCCGGCAGGGTCTGATGACCCGGGTCACTCAGAGTTCTTGGTTGGTTGTCAGCTTTTTTTAGTTGGGGCGATAGTGGGGAGTTTGTGAGAGGTCCTGATCATTTTTACATCTTTAGCTGGTTCAGACCAGTTATGGCGAAAGCAAGAGCAGCTGTGAGCGGGAAGCGTGTTGATTTCCTTCCTTAGGACCTGAAAGCTTAGGGAGCAGAGCTGCTGGAGATGGGAGCCTGAGAGCACGGGGCGTGGGGCCCTTTCCTCAACCAAAGCTGGGGGAAGACTGTGTTAGGGCCTGCTTAGCCTCAAGGCCAGCAGAACAGGCTCTGAAACTCCCTGGCGACTTAGGCCTCTACATATCTAAGACCCCCTGGTGATTGATGCCTTTACAAGGCCTGTGTTTACCAAAGGAGGGCAGTTAAGTCAAAAAACCATCTGTGTATCTTGCTTCCTTGCACCAAATGTGTGGGCAATTCAGGAACTG